>JAPPVO010000016.1:17335285-17595629 GCA_030407325.1 Camellia japonica | reverse complement strand
TAGGTGGGAAGAAGTGATATATATGCTAGGATCGTAAGACACGACCCTAGTCTAGATGAAATTGATTCTTTTGGGAGGTAGAGCTTGGTGGTGGCGGGGGGAGAGGGTTTGTTGTGACATTAGGTTTTTCGGGAGGCACAATCACCCCATTATCAATGAGATCTTGAATCTCATGACGTAATCGGTAGCATTGGTCGGTATCGTGACCATGCTGTTGGTGGAATGCGCAATATTTGGTCGGGTTGTGGGTAGGGAGAAGTTTTTCCGGCAATGGCCTCGGCTCTAGGGGCTTCAAGTGCCCTTTTCTGATCAAAACCCCTAGAGCTTTGGACAGGGGCATATATAGTGGGGCGAAGGTTCTTTGGTTTTTGGGTTGGTATTTGGCTGTCTGTGTGTTGCTTCCGGACGCACCAAAGAATGGCGTAACTGCCATGGTTCTTGGAGGGGGAATGGTGGTGACCATGCTCACTTCGAAGGCTCTTGTAGTTGTGGTGCTACTCGGGCCCGCATTAGTGTTGTGGTTAAAGGTTCTTCTGGGTTGCTCCTTGTCATTATTGATCAATCCTTGCTTCAAAGCATCCTCAATCTGTACTCTCATCTCATGCAGATCTGAAAAGGTAGGGAAGGGGAGCAGGATCATCTTTTGCATCAGCTTGGGCTGGAGGTTGCGCACAACCATTCGTATTTGATCCTTGTCTGTTGGCCTAATGGTCATCATTGAGGCCTTTGCCGTCCATCGGGTCACAAATTCCGAGAAGCTCTCCTTAGCCTCCTGTCTCGTTGTCTCAAGATCACGGGTCGTAATCTCGATTTGTGTGTTATACGAATATTGTAAAACGAAGGCCTCAGCCATCTCATCCCAGTTCCTCTTAACATCATCCTCCAATTTTGCGTACCAGATGGCTGCCACACCTGACAGGGTTCGGCCAAACAGAGACAACTTCTGTAGTCTGGTGAGGCCCATCGACCTTAAGATATCTAAAAACAACCTCAGGTGCACCATGGGGTCTCTGGACCCATCAAATCGGTCAATTTGCAGCATCTTGAACCGATCTGGCAGCGTCACAACTGCGTCCGTATACCCATCCTCAATGTCGGGAATGGACTTGACTCCCTGGGATTTCTTAAACATCTTTTCCAGCTTACTCAGCTTCAGCGCTGTGGGGTCCGCTTCGACCTCGAAAGGAGAGTCCGGTACATCGATAGGCGTGGGTGCCTTGGATAGTTGCGGTAGAATCGGGGGCGGAGTCGGCCCCGTTGGAAGGTCTGTATCCTCTTGGATATTTTGAACATTTGGTGTCTCTTCGAGTATCGGAACCCTTGGTGGAGGAGGGGCTTGATGCGAAGCAGATGCCCCGGCTTGCTGTTGTAGCCTTATGATTAACTCTGTTTGTTCAGTCATAACCGTGGCCTGTTGCTTGGCGAACTCCGCCTGTCGGACAGCATCTTGCTGCATAATTTTCATGCTCTCCTGGAGCTGGCGCACCATCTCCTCTAAGCTTGTCATGCTGCTCTGTTCTGATTGAATTTCCGGTATATATTCCCTCTCTGCGGGAGAAACAGAACCCTGATCTCTACTGTACTCAGGTAGGGTGGACAGAGCCCTCTGTACCGATCGCTGAACTAGTATCCTCTGCCTAACAGCCCTCTGTCTAGCAACCGGGGGTAGAGAGTGGTACACTGGTTGTCCGTCTACCAGATCCTCAGATCGATGGAGTCGGCGACCTCTAGTCCAGAGTGCTTAGGGAATATCTACTGGGTTGGAAGCAATCGTGCTAAACTACCTAGCAAAAAGATAAATAAAGCAATAAATAACCAGACAAACGGGCAGCATAACAGCGTGAAATAAATACACACAACACACAGTCGGGTATCACAACACACGGTTGATAAGCTGAATACACTATTCCTCAATACTGATTATTGTCCCCGAATCACTGTTCCCAAATCTGAACCTGATACCCGCAGATAACTAATTCTCAAACACTGAACTGGTGCCCGCAGGCCTGATGCCCAGACTTGCAAACTGGTATGAACGTTCCTGTAGAGATATACTCTAAAAGCACATAGCAAATAAGAGAGAGCCAAAACACCCCTATGTTGGGGTAGGGTTTCCCTATCCTATTTTGTTAGGATCTAGGGTTTCACTACGCACACAGCGATTTCAAACAACCTAACATCGGGTAAGCAGCATGTCCTAGTTTGGAATGGTCACTATGGATTCCGAATATGCACTAGGTTGAATGGTCAAAAATGGTGCCCCGGTAAAACCGTGTTTGTGTTCCCATACTGGCAGAGCCTACAACCGGTCAACCTTATGGTCATGCCTCGACAAGACAAGCCTCCGGCAAACCGTTCAGGAATAGCAGATGGCAAACACGGTGTTCTAGGTGCACCAATGCACATGCAATGCAAAGAAACACATAAGTGTAGTCAAAACAGGATATCACGAGTTTGAGTCAAGCCCTTTAAACTCCCCATCAGAGTCGCCAAAAACTGTAGACGTCCCCGAATGCCCCGGGAGGATGAGTCCCGTTCTGTTCATTTGTGGGTCTACTACAGTTCGGACTCAAATTGTCACGGTTCTTAATCTGAACCAAAGAGTCCAAATCCGGCAAATCATTTTGAGAAAACAGATTTTTAGAAAAGAAGTGCCAAACATGGACTACTTTGCCAGATACAGAGTCGCCACCTAAATATTTTATTTTGGGAAATTTAGGAAACCCTGACTCGGTGCCAAAGGCCACGTGTCCGTCATCACCAAAGTTGCCTCGGCTCAGGAACTTGGATACGATTGGGGAAGGTCAGCTATGAGCACCCCCTCTCGCCCGATCAAAGATCGGCCTTTACTAACCGTTATATCCAATTTTGAAAACGTTATGTGTTCTTATTCCGGTTATTAGCCTAGAATTACTATGTTATGCGCACAGCAAACAAGTATAGACCAAATCGCCTAAATTGGAACAAAACATCTCATGTTTGTTTTGAAAATGGTTTGCTACCCGCAAGTAGGCTAAAATGCAGGTTTTGCCACCCTCAAGTGGGCTTAAAACTCACAGTTTTAGTGCATCATTCCAATTTAGGTAATTCAACCTCCATCCACAGGCACTCAAGCAGTTATATCACATAAGCAATTAGCCTCATGGTAATCATGTTGTCATGGCAACACTCACACGCGTGCAAGGATGCTAAAGCAAAAGAACTTACAGAGTACTCCAAGCCAAAACAAAAGCTATGTTAGAAATCTATGCATGATCCTAACTATACAGAAATGCCTAATGTAACACATACAGGAATGCAACTATGATGGGCTCGGCTTTTCTAAAATGACATGTGAAATGCAACAGATAACACGTATTCAATTTGGGATTGAAGTACAATGCAGTTAACATGATGCGTTGAGCCCGGTGCATGCAGAACGGATGAATGGATGCAAACATGCTATCATACTGTATGCTAATTGAAACATGCCCTGATCTAACCATAGAGAGCTAGTAAATAAAAGGGAAGAAAGACGTGGGGTTGGAAGACATACACACACTCACGCACACTTATTACACAATTGCCCTCGCTCGGAGGGTCCGAATAAATATTACAGTCCGAATAAATAGTACTAAATTAATTATTACAGAATTTCTAATTAATTAAAAAATTGAATGCAGAAAGAAGGTGGCCACAGCCCCCGCCTCAGGATGCATGAATATGCATGCTTGACTCGCCCGCTCGGAAACTCATTGCCATAGCACTGTTGCCTCTGTTTACACTACCCTGCTCCTCTGAAAATTTGCAAAAGTCCCAAGGACACTTCTCTGAATGTTGGGGAATATCACCGGCCATGAGGGATGGTCACCGGCCATGGGGGAATGGTCATTGGCCACCTGTGTAGATATCGGCCACAAACTGTTGGTCGGTCGGCACTATATGTAGCTGACCGGCCAAAACTTCTTGCAGAACTTGCAGTTGACAGCAGCAAAGGGCAAGCAGTGTATGGCATGGAATTTTGAGCAAATGTGAGCATGGCCACATTCCCTATCATGCAATGGACTCAAGGGAGCATGGCCCTCGACCCTCGGGCCATCAATTATGCATTTTGATGCATGATGGCCTAAGAGGCCAAGTTTGCTATTTAATGTAAAATGCATGCACAAAAGAGATGAATGCCTTATGCCCTATCATGTTGGGGTCAAGGGCATTGGCGACCGAGGGTTGAGACGTGTTTCGTCACTTTGAGTACGAACACTTCTCAATCCTCATGCTTGGTTTGACACCCCAAACCAAGCAATGCAATGCATATATACAAACATGGCTCAATTATGCTACATGAGGCTAAGTTACAAATCATGACAAATGCAATGTATCCTAAGCGTGCAAGCTGAGTTAATGCAATATAAACATGCCAAGTTTGCAACGAGTATATAAGATGTTACTAGCTAAACACTATGCAAACATGCAAATATTGATACAATGCAAGCATGAAGCTAAAGCAATGCAACATGACCATGCAATGGTGGGCCGAAACCACAAAGGGTAGACCTCAGCCCACCCCAAAAACAGTGGCCAAAAGTGCCCAAAATGACGGACAAGTGCTCATGCAAACATGCATACTAATGAGCCCAAGTCTAAGGCATAAAAAAAAGGGCATTCTACCACAATTATCATGACCACACGTGGTATGAATTAAACAACCAAAGACAGAATTCTATCATGCAAAAATGAGCCTCAAAAGCCATTGGTATGGCAGCCCCAAAGCCTCAAACACATGGCCATGCACAATGACCTATTTCTAGACATGAAAGACCAACTCTTCAAGGCATGAAAGAGATGATAAATACAGGCATACAAGCATGGATTAGGGGCTGAAGTAACATGAGAAGTGATTCCAAATCACTGAAATGACCTAATTAAAACATGTTCATGACTCACATCCTCAAGGCTCACAAGCCAAAATGCAAAGAGGCTACCCTAAACATGGCAAATATGATCAAACCAGCACCTAACAGTCCTTGAGCATGACAAAATGATGCTAGAACCTTCATGGAGTTAAGCTTGATCATGCAAGAATCATGGCCTAAATGCATGGCATACTTCTAGGCAAAATGGAGGAATACAAGGCAAGTGCAATATACATGCAAGGGGCCACAAATCCGACCAAAAACAGAGGCATAACAAGACCCAATAACACCCAAAAACTTCTGAAATAGAGTCAAAAACACCTAAGCATGCATGATACTTTTATGAGCCAAAAACATGCATAAATGAGAGACTAAGGGAGAGGGGTGTCCCTCCCCTATGCAAGACCTCAAAACTCCTTCTTCACGAGAAGGCCAATACACAAGAGTAACCAAAGCTTAACAAAAGAGCACAAAAAGAGGCCAAACAAGGCCTAAGAGGGGGAGGTCGACCCCCAACACCAAAACAACCTTAATGAAGTATCTTAAGCATGCAAATACAAGACTTTTTTCAGTTATACACAAATTCTAAAATAGTAAGAAAAGCAGGTCAAAAACTAGTGCAAGATTGGGAAAATAAAGCAAGATTGTTACCCTTGAAGAACAGTCCAACAACAGCGAGGTCAGGCCCCTTCTTGTGATCAAAATCAGCTTAAAACTTCAAGAACAAACCCTCAAGGCCTCCCAAGTCAAAGTATGGTGTAATAGTGTGTGTCTTAGTGCAATACTATGAACTAAACACACTTTTAGGCCATAAAACACACACAAAATGAAGAGAGAGAGGGAGATATAGAGAGAGAGGATGATGTATATCAAAATGCATATGTATAAGCTCTAGTTTTTTGTTCCAACCCAAACAATGGAGGAGGAGGGGCTCTTATATAGACAATGCAAATGACTTGAAGCTTATAAGACAAGCCAAAAGAAAGGGTCAAGGAGTTCAAGCTTCCCAAAGAAGCCAAGGGTGCAAGCTTCTTGAAGAAGCCATGACAAAGGGTTAAGCTTCCTCAAGAAGCTTGATCAAAGGGTTCAACCTTCTAGAAGAAAAAGGGGTGCAAAGGCTCAAAACAGCCACACCCGTGCACGGGGAGCAGGGTCTGTGCATCCTAGCTGGCACAGTTGGCATACACCATGCCTGAATGGTTCAAAAGGGTAATACCAGCCAAGAAAGGAGGTCATCAGCCAAACAAAGTGCCAGTCGGCCATCTAAAGTGCCGACCGGCCATTGGTATCAAGTAACCAAGGCCGGTGGCATCAATGAATGGCCGGTGGGGTAAAGGGGAAGGCCGGTGAGGTGTGGGGATGGCCAAAAGCCATTCCCTCTCCTCCAAAGCAAAAACACAAGTGTTTGGTGCAAAAAAAAAACAGAAAACAATCGAGTTGAGAGATCCTGAGGCAGGGCACGGAGCCGAGACCTCCGGGAACTCAAAACGAGCACAAACATGGATGATCACCGAGTGTTCAAACGGTGACGTCCAAGTCTTGACGACGGTCAAAAATGGGGTGTCTACACTTAGTCTCTGAGTCTGTCCACACATTTCATTCTCATTGGCCTTTGAGTGAATCACATTGATCACCCCGAGGTCTTTCTGCTTGCTGTGGTGGTGATGGCGGAGGTGGTGCTATCGGTGCCTGGGGCAGCCTTGCCTGCTCTTCCCTTATTCTGGCCTCATCTACTAGGTCTTTTAGATGACCCTGTTTGACCAGATCCTCCAAGTGCGTCTTCAGAGCCCTGCACCCCTGAGTCAAGTGTCCATCCTCATTATGGTAGGCATAATGCTTCCCAAGGCTCCTTCTCATAAACTCGCCAGGGATCTTCTCCGGCACTTTATAATACAACTGGTTCCTGATTCTTTCTAGAACTTTGTAAACCGGGATCCAGAACATAGTGGTGACTGCATGTGCAGCCCTTAGGCCTGTCTCCTACCTGTTAAAACCAGTGTTACCTTGGGCTCGCTTCGGCGAGCCTTTTCTCTTCTTCTGCTTTGGTGCCTTTGCTCCGTGTGTATCTTCTTCCGCTCTGGCATATTTCTCAATTCGTGCCATGAGCTCCTCCATACTCTTTGGTAGAGTTTTTGCCAGTGACTTTCAAAGTGGGCATTCATCCTCTAGGCCGTTTTTGAAATATATGACTGCCAGCTCCTGGTTGCATGCCAGTATTCGATTGAACACCTCATAATACCGTTTGGCATAAGCCTTGAGGCTTTCACCCTCTCTAATGTTCAAAGCCAGCAGGGAGTCTACCCTTAGTGGATGCAATTTATTTGTTAGAAACCTGGCCACAAACATTTCGGCCAGGCCCTCCCAACTCTTCACAGTCCCTTTCGGCAACTTGTGGAACCAATCTGATGTAATTTCCCTAAAGGATGAAGGGAACATCTTACACAGTAGCTGCTCGTTCCCACTATACAAAGCCATTGAATTCAAACATAAGTTGACATGAAAGTTCGGATTAGACTAACCGTCATAAACCTAGAGCCTCGGCATATGAAACCTCTTCGAGGCCTCAAACCTATCCAACTCCACTGAGAACGGCATTCTTGGCTTGACGGGGAATGTGACCTCGGCGTTGAGTCACTTCCTCTAGAGGTAGTCTCTCAGGTCCTCCTTCGTTCGATTGGGAGCTCGGCTATCAATAGATTTCGGCCTTTTTGGTGTGTTGCTCCCGGTGTCATGGTGTGTCCTCTTGGACTTTTCTTCATTCATTTTATCAAAGCAAAGTCCCTTCCCCTGGACATGCCGATGTTCTTTGACATAGGTTCCCTTGGTACAAGGCATCCTCTGCGACTCACTTCTCACTGACTCTGCTCACTCGATATCCAGTGAAGGTCGATGCAAATGTTCCTTCTCCTTGTCATGCTGAGGGACTACTGAGATTGCTTTCTACTCCCCTTTTTGGGCGTCGGTCTTAGCCACTAGTATCGACGTGTCCTGCAATGAGTACGGTGGTTGCATTACGTTGTTTTGCATCATGAAGTTGACAACTAATTGTAGGTTTGACAACTTGTTTGCCATCCCTTTCATCTCGCCGTCCCTCCTCAGGCATCTGTCCTTCCATACTTGGAGGTTGCTTTCGTTGTAATATTCATCTCGGCTTACTTTCTTTGAGCCATCTCCCTCTTTACCTACGTCCTTCTCCCCAAGATTCTGATTCCATGCTCCTTCATTATGGTTTTATTCCTCGATGTTAGGATCAACATGTTTACCACTCCCACCTGGGACGTCGTCCCCGATCTTTTCTCCCTGTCTGTTGTTAGCCATCTATTTTCCTTAAGTTCCCATAGACGGCGCCAAATTGTAGGTGTTGATTTCGAACCACACAACCAAATGAGGAACTTAGCTGGAGAGCACGAGTAGAATAGATTAGGCCCAACAACCTGCACAAGAAGATGAGAATCCGATGGTGGTTCGTCCACCCAGGGACACTCCGACGATCAAGTCAGTAATCAATATCTCTTAAAGATAGCAAATTGTGCTTAAACTCACAAGAAAGAACTTACCTCAGACCCATGAGGGTGTCTTGCTTTTATAACCAGCAGTGACCTGATCCTATTAGAAGCCTCACTTCGATGGACTCAAGCTCAATGCACATCTTAGACCTTCATCTAGATAGAGATAAACTCTTCTTAAGCTTTATCTTTATCCAGACTAAGATCCCCTCTTGTTCTAGGAATTTTGTCCCTTATCCGCTCATCTTAGATTTTGGTATCTCCACAGATAACCTCGACCTAGTCGAGATCACCTCGATGCATGACCAAGCTGCGTGGCACCTCGGTTGACACTTTGGTGTCACCTTAGCCATGTGCTGTCATTCACAAAATACGTCCCCACAACACCCACAAAATTTGTTGCAACATTTCATGATTACACCCTATCAACATGAGATAAACACTTGTATTCTTGAGTGATCATTCTGCAGCGAGCAATAATTTTCAAAATTTCTTTCCCAAAAATGAGCATAAGATAGCGAATTCCCAACAATTAGATCTTCAGTAATGTGACACCAAGCTCAACAAATTGCCACATCTTCTTAAGTGGTGAATGATTTTCCTCTCTTTGTTTTTGATGAACCTTGCATAGTGATTGTGTGAAAAAACTAAAAAAAAATAAAAATTGTGAGGTTTGTTGTGAAATGAAATTGAGATAACGAAAGGAGAAAAGAAAAATGAAATTTGAAATGTTTGGTGTGAAATGAAATTGAGATTGAGGGTTTCTATTTATAGAAATACAAAATATGACTATTTGTAGAAAATGACTGTTAATTTATAGATGTTGTTTGTACCTTCTTCATTTTTTTTCAAGCAAAAGAGCACAATAGCTCTTTTGCATTTCCAAGACAAGATCACCACCATCTACATACCCAGGTTCCAACGGTTGAGATGAATGATCTAGAATCATCTAACCCATTTCAAGCTAAAAGTGAAGTTTGTCTTTACTCTCACTCTTACTCTTACTCTCTCTTTCTAAAGACCAAACTTTTCTCCTCCATCTCTATCTCCCTTTCTCTTTCCCTCTCCATCTCCCTCACCCACTCTCTCTCTCTTCAAAGACTAACATTTCCTCCTCCCTCTCTCTCTCACTCCCACTGTCCCTCTCACTCTCTCTCTCTCTAAAACCAGAGTGTGCAGAGTGAGAACCAACCTCCATAAAAATGAACTTCATTCTTTTCTTCTTCTTTCTACTCCACCTGTATGTTCAACCTTCCATTGTAGCTCGATCAGGACGAATACCAGAATACAAAGCTTGCCTTTTCCTAAAAGCATGTATCACCAACGACTCACAATCAACTCTCTCTACATGGAACATCTCCACAAGCCACTGCACATGGATCAGAGTCGCCTGGTATTTATTGTTTAAAATCTGTTTTAGATTTGCCAAATTATTGTTTGGATTGCTTGAGATCCGTTGAGATTACTTGAAATTTGTTTGAGATTGCTTGAATGTTGTCGTTGTTTTAGTGAAATTCTGTTTTTTTTTTTAAATTAATTTTTTTTTTCAAATGTCAATTGCCAACACTATTTAAACAAATTAGTGAGTTTTGTTTTTTTTTAAAAAAATTCGTGAATTTTGCAAAATGAAAAAATTGATCTGTTTTTATTTGAGTTTTTCTAGAAGGATGAGAAAGGGAGAGAGGGAAGGAAAGAATAAAGAAAATCAATTAGTTTTGGGTGAGCTGATAGATTTGCCATTTGTCAAAGTTGTTGTCAAGCTAGCAACAGTTTTGACATTTGCCATTTTTAACAGCTGATATATCTCACCATTAGAGAACTCCTTTTTTTTTCCCTTAAAATTGTTATATTATTACTTTGACAGCTTGAATAACAAATCATTAAAGATGCTCTTACAAGCCAAGTTTATAATTTTGATGTAAGCCTTGTTGTCATATTGCCATGTAAAAGAGAGCTAATTATTGTTCACATGGCTTGGCTACCTACCTACCCCTTTTGTCGAGAGAGAGAGAACCATTTTACACTGATCATGTTTGTTTTACAGATTAAGGGGTGAGTTTGGAGTAACAAGGATGTGGGTCCTACTATAATTTGTTTGGTGGCTTTCTTGTGAGGGGGATTGCTATTTCAGTTAGAGTATTACTTTCACACTTCAATTGGATTAAGTTCCCCTCGTATAAGTTGAGATTGAAAAAATAATGAAAAAATTAGGATGTATTTTTTTTTAATCCAAATAGAACCTGTTATTTGTTTTTTTTAAAAAAATTATATTTGTTTTAAATTTTTTTAATATAGAAATATTTTATTTTTATTTTATATAAAAATAATTTAACAATTCAATCACTAATCATCTTTTTCACTATCATTAAAATAAATACACTTTTATTTAATTTCCTCATTAACAATCTTTACATTAATAATATGTCTTTACCAACAATTCTATCCAACTTAATTAATCTGCCAAAAAAAGGACCTCTCTGTCTATGTCATGCTTGCTTTCCCAAGCTATGTTTTTGTTTCAGTCTCTGTTTCGCTTTTCCTAAGGGTGCTGAGATGATAAAGATGGATACAATGAAGATCTGCAAATCTGAACCACAATGGGTTGGCCATCTTGACACCGACAAGTTCACGATGTTGGAAAATGAGTTTTATATAGGCTTATTTTGGGCTAACTTTGAGCCCAAAATTGAGTGGGCCCCAAACATCTTTTGGGGTGGGTCCAAAGAGGTGACGTGTTCCTTGCCGCATGGTAAGTCATACGGTGAAGACGGATCGTCAAAACCATTTTTGAGTGAATGGGAACTTGACATCATTTTCGGGTTCGTGGAATGGACATTTGTAGAAGTTAAATATGGGTTTTCTTGAAATGGTTATCCACATTGAAACTTTAAGAGAGTTTGTGTATGTATATAAACTCTAGGTGGCAACACTTAGGTTGGGCCCCAAGGGGCACCTCAAGTTTGTAGAAGGGAGGAATTATGGACAAATAGAACCTTGGCTCAAACCACCACACACGCGCGCGCGCCGCCGTCCGGCCGAGCTGGGTATGGGTGTGGGTTGTGGGTCGGGTCGGTTCTTATATTAATTTTTTGGAGAAAATTCATTTGAATTTATCCTAAAAATTATTACGAGAAATTAATTCAAATTTGAATTCAAAATTTCTATCCAAACTGTACCCAATTTTTAGTCCATTTACCAGCATTTCAAAAGATTCAAACTATTTACAGATTACCTAAACAGATCCAAATTGCTAGGCAGTTATCTGTCCTAAACAGCCAGCAGTTACAGAATGAAACTGCAACTGAATCTGTTTGAATTTCAAAACAGTATCTGTTGACACAAGGTTGCACCTGTTCAGTGACAAACAGCACCTGTTCGGGGTTGTCAATTTTTCCTATAAATACCAACATTTCCAGCAGTGTTCAAGCATCCAAAAACAATCTGAAAATTACATTTTGTTATCCAATTTTCTCTTTTGCATTATTTATTCTTCATTATAGTTTTAGAGGAAATTAAAGAGAGTATAGAACACATGGTTCTAGTTCGCCAAACAAATTTGCTTGGAGTGCTAAACAAATTTGTGAAGATCATTGTATCCTGGGAGATAGACATCACTTTACCGTAAGCACCATAGCAGGGCGAATCTGTCTTAAGAACAGAGTGTCACACACTCAACTTGGTCTTTAATTATTGATTCGGTTCGGTAAAAATAAATTCGGTACGTAATTTATTTTATTTATTTGATTTTGTTTCTATTTATTTATTGTACACAGAAGATTGTTCCAACAATCTTAAGACAGATTCGAATTGTTCTGTTTATAGAATTTTTCGTTTATTTCCTTTCTTCTTTCTTCTTCTTCTTCTTACAGAAATTATTTTCTATGATTTTACAAAATAATATTCTGGTTGGAAAACAAATAGTTGTAATATACTGTTTGGACAGATAGTAGTAATATACTGTCTATTTTCTTTGACAACTAGTAGTAATATACTTGTGTCATTAACAATTCAGAATATTTATTTGTGAAGTTTGTCTGAGATTAATTTTGATTTTCTTAAATAATTTATGAGTGTTTATTAATTAAAAATAAATCCATACTTTTTTTAATTATTAAAGTGTTACAGAAATTTAATTTTCTGTGTGGAATTAATTTAGTTAAATAAAAGTTTATTTTATTTCCAAATTAATTGAAAAATAAATGTTATATTCTTGTTTCTTTTATTTTTACAGAATTTTATTCTGTGAATTTGGATTAATTTTCTGTGTAATATAAATTCTAATTATAATTTAGAATTCATGACTACTGAAACTAATGCCCAAACAAGTACTAGTGTAGTGGCTGCAATTTCACCAACCTCCTCTCATGTTGTGACAGTACCGGTAAATCACGGTGAGAAGCCAGAGAAGTTCTCAGGAATTGATTTTAAAAGATGGAAACAGAAAATGTTGTTCTATCTTACAACTCTGAACCTGACTCGTTTTCTCCATGAGGATGCTCCTATTTTGAAAGAGGATGAAACCAACTGATAAGTGGTTGCTGCGGTCGATGCTTGGAAACATGCTGATTTTCTTTGCCGGAACTATATCTTGAACGGACTTGACAACACATTATACAACGTCTACAGTCCTATCAAGACAGCAAAGGAACTTTGGGAGTCTTTGGAGAAAAAAGTACAAAACGGAAGATGTCGGCTCAAAGAAATTTGTGGTTGGCAAATTCCTGGACTTTGAAATGGTTGATTCTAAGACTGTGATCAGCCAAATTGAAGTTCTCCAACTCATTCTGCATGACATTCACACAGAAGGCATGTCTCTCAGTGAATCCTTCCAAGTTGTAGCCTTAATTGAGCAATTACCACAAGGCTGGAAGGATTTCAAGAACTACCTCAAACACAAGCGCAAAGAAATGTCTTTAGAAGAATTAATTGTGCGTTTGAGGATTAAGGAGGACAACCGCAATTCAGAGAAGCGGCCTGGTAAGCATTCTATGGAGTCTAAGGTAAATGTGGTGGAACATGCTCCAAAAGTAAAGAAACGAAAGTTTTCTGGAGAAAGTTCATCACAAGGCTCTAAAAAATGGGAAATTAAAAAGTACAAATTTAATGGCAAGTGTTACATCTGTGACAAAGAGGGACATCAGGCCAAAGATTGCCGTAGCAAAGGCAAAAGCAAAAGAAGAATAAGCAAGAAGCCTGCTCAAGCCCATATGACCGAAGTGGACAATATTTCCAATGGTATAGATGACATCAATCTTTTTGCAGTTGCTTCCGAGGCAAATCTTGTCAGAAATCCTAAAGAATGGTAGGTGGACACTGGTGCTACTCGCCACATTTGTGCCGACAAAAAGATGTTCACATCTTATTCTACAGTGGACAATGGTGAACAACTTTTTATGGGCAACTCCTCAACTTCCAAAGTTGAAGGACAAGGAAAGATTGTACTCAAGATGACATCTGGAAAGGAACTCACTCTCAACAATGTGCTGCATGTACTAGACATTCGCAAGAATCTTGTTTCCAGATCTTTGTTGAGTAAGAATGGGTTTAGGCTAGTGTTTGAGAGTGATAAATTTGTACTTACTAAGAATGGGATGTATGTAGGAAAAGGTTACATGTCTGATGGCCTTTTCAAAATGAATGTAATGACCGTTGTACCCTCAGTTATTAATAAAAATACATCTTCTTCTTATTTGCTTGAGTCTTCAAATTTATGGCATGGTAGATTAGGACATGTTAATTATGGATCTTTGCGAAGATTAATAATATGGAATGTCTACCTAAATTTGACATTGATTCAAATCATAAATGTGAAATTTGCATTGAGGCAAAATTATCAAAATTCATTTTCATTCAATTGAAAGAAGTTCGGAACCACTTGAATTAATTCATAGTGACATTTGTGATTTTAAATCAATTCAAACTAGAGGTGGGAAAAAATATTTTATCACTTTTATAGATGACTATACTAGATATAGTTATGTTTATTTAATTCGAACCAAGGATGAAGCTTTGGAAACTTTCATTCAATATAAGAATGAAGTTGAAAATCAACTTGGTAAGAAAATCAAAAAACTAAGAAGTGATGGAGGTGGTGAATATGAATCACCTTTTGGTGAGTTCTGTAAAGAATATGGAATAATTCATCAAACCACCGCTCCTTACTCACCTCAGCAAAATGGAATTGCTGAAAGGAAAAATAGGACTTTAAAAGAAATGATGAATGTCATGTTAATAAGTTCTGGATTACCTCAGAACTTGTAGGGGGAAGTAATACTTTCTGCAAATTATATTTTAAATAAAGTGCCCTGAAAGAAAGTGAATCAAACACCTTATGAATTGTGGCATGGAAGTGTACCATCCTACAAATACTTAAAAAGTGTGGGGGTGTTTGGCTAAAGTGGTTATTCCTAGTCCTAAAAAGACTAAGATATGTCCTAAGACCATTGATTGTATTTTTATTGGTTATGCCAAGAATAGTAGTGCATATCGGTTTTTGATTTATAAATCAGAACATACCAAAATGCATGTAAATACTATTATTAAGTCTCGGAATGCATCATTCTTTGAACATGTATTTCCAAATAAGACTGGACAAGAGACTAGTACTAATAAAAGATATTTTGATGCTATTACTAGTAATGATCAAGAACATGATCAAGAGCAAGAGTTAGATCAAGATAAGGAAGAGGAACCTAGGCGTAGTAAACGTGCTAGAACCTCAAAATCTTTTGGGCCAGATTTTCTAACTTTTTTGTTAGAAAATGAGCCTTTAACTTTTAAAGAGGCGATGTCCAATCCTGAAGCTCCTTTATGGAAAGAAGCTGTCAATAGTGAAGTTGAATCCATCTTGAAAAATCACACTTGGGATTTGGTGGATTTGGTACTAGGTTGTAAACCTTTTGGATATAAGTGGATTTTCAAAAAGAAAATGAAAGCAGATGGATCAATTGACAAATACAAGGCAAGACTTGTGGTCAAAGGGTATAGACAAAAAGAAGGTCTTGATTACTTTGACACATACTCACCAGTTATTAGAATAACATCCATTAGAATGCTAATTGCTATTGCGTCTTTGTACAATCTAGAAATTCATCAAATAGATGTGAAAACCGCTTTCTTAAATAGTGAGTCAGATGAAGAAATTTACATAGAACAACCAGAAGGTTTTTCTGTTCCAGGAAAAGAAAAGAAAGTGTGTGAATTGGTTAAATCATTATATGGTTTAAAACAAGCGCCAAAGCAACGGCATGAGAAATTTGACAAGGCACTGATGTCAAATGGATTTAAAATTAATGAGTGTGACAAATGTGTTTATATTAAAAACACAGACAAAGGTTATGTTATAGTATGTCTTTATGTGGATGATATATCCATCATAGGTAGTAATAATGACATGATTAAAAGTACCAAAAAAATGTTGAATAAACATTTTGACATGAAGGGCATGGGCATTACTGATGTAATTCTTGGTATGAAAATTACCAAAACATCAGAAGGTTATGCTTTGTCATAATCTCATTACATTGAGAAAATACTTGACAAATTTAGCAAAGATGATGATCATCTTGCTAGAATACCTGTAGATGTTAATTTGTTTCTATCTAAGAATGTACAGGAAAGTATTTCTCAATTAAAGTATGCCCAAATTATTGGAAACTTAATGTACTTGATGAACTGCACTCGCCCAGATATAGCTTATGCAGTAAGTAAATTAAGTAGATATATGAGTAATCTAGGAGTAGAACACTGGAAAGCAATTATAAGGGTTGTAAGATATCTCTGATTTACTCGCGACATTGGGCTGAATTATACTAGATATCCAGTAGTACTTGAAGGTTACTGTGATGCAAACTGGATATCGGATACTAGAGACTCAAAGTCCACCAGTGGATATGTCTTTACTCTTGGTGGGGCGGCTGTATCTTGGAAATCTTCCAAACAGACTTGCATTGCTAGGTGTACTATGGAATTAGAATTCATAGCTTTAGACACAGCTAGGGAAGAAGCAGAATGGCTTCGCCACTTCCTTGAAGATATTCCAATATGGCCAAAACCGGTGCCTGCTATTTGCATACATTGTGATAGTCAATCAACAATTAGTAGAGCACAGAGTCATATGTATAATGGTAAGTCACGTCACATTCGTCGTCGACATAACATCGTGAGACAACTATTCTCTAATGGAATTATTTCCATTGAATATGTGAAGTCTAAAGACAACATAGCGGATCCACTAACCAAAGGGTTAGCAAGAGAGTTAGTTGAGAATTCATCGAGGGAAATGGGACTAAAGCCTATTAAATAAGAGTTACCATAATGGCAACCCAACCTAGTTGACTGGAGATCCCACGATCTAGGTTCAAAGGGACAACTGAGTTGTGAATGACTCAGAAGGATCACTAGGGAGTGTAGACCGCCCGAACTTCCTCCGCACGCCCCCCTTTTCGGAGAAGGCACTAATTGGTTCATGCTACTACAGTTCGGACTCCTATCACGGTTCTGTATCTAATCTTACAAAGTGCAATGTAAGACTGATAAATCACCAAAGAGTCCAAATTCGACAAATCATTTTGGAAAATCGATTTTAATCAAAAAGCGCCAAACATGGACTGCTTTGCCAGATTACAAAGTTGCCACCTAAATATTTGGTTTTTGGGAAATTTAGAAAACCCTGACTCATGCCAAAGGCCACGTGTCCGTCATCACCAAAGTTGCCTCGGCTCGGGAACTTGGGTACGAGAGGGGAAGGTCCTTAAATGAGCACCCCCGCTTACCTGATCAAAGGATCGGCCTCTACTAAGAATGATATGTTGTTTTATAAATACATGTGTTCTTATTCCAGTTATTTAGCTAACTTACTACGTGATACGCACAGCATACAAGTATAGACTAGATCGCTTAAATTGGAACAAAACAATTCAATGTTTGTTTTCGAAAATGGTTTGAATTTGCCACCCTCAAGTGGGCTTAGAAATGCGGATTTGCCACCAAACAATGTGGGCTTAAAACATGATAATTTGCCACTTTAAGTGGGCTTAAAACTCACATTTTGATGAATTGTTCCAATTCAAGTAATGAAGCCTTCTGTAACAACCCTCGTTTTGACTTAGTCACACTTGCATACAATCATGTATGATCTTGCCTTGTTATGTTGTTTTACAAGTCTTGTCTTGTCTTGTTTTGTTTAAGTGAATTGCTTGCTCGACTTTGTTCTTTGCTTGGTGTGTGGCCGAGGTCGTCTTGAGCTTAGTCCACCTTTGAACCCTTGTACTTAGAATTTATTTTGGAACCACTTGGTAGACCTCCGTCTTCACCCGGGCATGTTTGCCGAGATGTCACTATCTGGCCGAGGTTCAGAACCAAGGCCGAGGAGTGTATCATCAGGCCGAGATGTTTTGCACTTGTGATCTTTGTCCTTGGGAAGGTATGGCCTAGACCGAGATGTGGCACACCCAGGCCAAGGTGTAGCACAGCTTAGTCAAGTGTTGTCCTCCCTAGCCGATGTTTTGTTACCCTGATTGCCGAGCTTTGACTTTAGCCGACATCATTACTCGCTGATGTGTCTTGCCAGTTAGCTTGTTGAATACACTTTGTCATAGACTTGTCTTGTCAATCAGTCACCTTTTGAGCTGAACCAACCCGATAGTGCCACGTGTCCGAGCTGTGTGTTAAGACAGCCGGCAGACCTGGAAACAAATCATTTTGTCTCAAATCTTGGTTTTTAGAGAGAGAAGCTCTAGAAGAAGAAGGAAGGAGTTTTAGAGTGAGAGAGTGAGTTCCGAGCTTGATCTTCGAAGATCGAACCGTTAGATTTGAGTTTTGAGGGCCTTGATCCTTGCTTTGAGCCTACGCCCGAGAAGAACTATGTGAGTGGTATTTCTAATAAAGCTATGTTATACTGTTTTGATAAATCTTGCTTTGCTTTGTTTTGACGAAAGTATTTGTAAGCATGAATGATTAGCTCTATTTTGATGTATCAAGTATAAGCTTTATTTTGATGTCATCTTTGAAAAGTCCCTTGTGCTGGAGGACTCTAAACTTTCGCAGTACTAAGTATAAAAGTCCCTTGTGCTGGAGGACTCTAAACTTTCGCAGTACTAAGTATAAAAGGATACGGTCCTTCTTGGAAAGATTATAGTGTTAAAGCGGGCTACGGGCCTAAGTAACACAAGACCATCGTGTTAAAAAGAGCTACGGGCTTAAGTAACACAAGTCCCTTGTGCTGGAGGACTATAAACTTTCGCAGTACCTCGGACTAAGCGATTACGGATCGTACAGTCCTTGTCTTGCCACAGACGGTTTACCGCGTGGACTTGTTTGTTCGGAAAACTGGATTTGTGTTTTGCCGATGCCAGTAAGCATCCCTTGGGACTTGTAAGATTTGATAGATGAATACGGTTCATCTCTTGATTTGATAAAGTTTTGACGTGTTTTGCTTTGAAGGAATCTCGGCTAATATTCGTATGGTTTTGACATGTTTTGTTTTGAAAGGACTTCGGCTATATTCATGCAAAACCTTTATTATTTGTACCATTCACTGAGTATCCAAGCTCACCCTCTCTATATATATGTAGGTGTTGAGCAGGACGGCGGCGACGCCTAGATGTGTTTTGCACAGCTTGTTTTGGATTCGTGATTATGTCGGCCTTGTTTTGTGTTCATGTCGGCAACGTTGTAATTACGTCGGCCAGTCTTGAAAATCATGCTTCTTGACTTGTATTTTGTATATGTCGGCTCGAGAAGCCTTTTGATCAAGATGTAACTTGTATTTTGTTATTTCGAACTGCTTGTAAAGCTATATCTTGTACGTCATTCCATTTGATTTATGCACGGCTCTTATGGACCACTCGTATCTTGGTTTATAGCTTCCGCATTTGTGAGCCCCATGTATGTATTATACTCTGATTGTGTGTGAACCTTGCAAGTTGGCCTTCGGTAATCACGGATTACTGGCCATCACGGCACCATCCTACTAGGGGCGGTTTGGGGTCGTGACAGAATGGTATCAGAGCACAAGTTCCTCAGTATACGTTAATCACACACTTTGAGTCCTAAAGAGCATAGGATTTCCCTTGGAAGGATGTTAAGATTGCATCATATTGCTTGCTGTTTGAACCAATGTGCGCATCAACTTGGTATGCTTGTTTGTTATTTGCCTACGTGGTTATTTGCTTACTTTGTTTAAAAGTCACACTTTGCATACTCATAGCAACATGAGGAGAGGTAGACCTCCAATTGGCAGAGATCAGCCTGAAGACAGGATGGACCGACTGGAAAGGGTAGTTGAAGGTTTGGCCCGCGAGTTGAGGCAAACAAGACAGCAGTATGCTAGTGCTACGTCGACTCAAGCCGAGCAGACCAACGGCCGAAATGTAGTTCCGCCTCCACCTCCTCCAATGCCGCAAGTTCCTCCGCAGCCAGCCTTATATGGGGATGGCACGATAGCTTTGATCAGAGAGTTCAAGAAGATGAAGCCACCGAGGTTCTCTGGGAGTATAGAGCCGATGAAAGCCGAAGCGTGGGTTCTAGAAATGGAAAAATTGTTCGAGATCTTCCCCAGTACCGACGCTCAGAAAGTAGCACTGGCAACGTTCACGCTGGATGACGACGCTCGCAGATGGTGGATGATGGTTCGAGAAGGCAATCCAGACTTGAGCTGGACCCGATTCTTGGAGTTGTTCTACAACAAACATTTTCCCCTTAGTGTACGAAACCGCAAGGCTACTGAATTTCAGACCTTAACGCAAGGCAGCAGGACAGTGGCGGAATACGACCGCGCTTTTACGGAGTTGGCGAGGTATGCACCTCATATGGTCAATGATGAGTATATGAATGCTAGGAAGTTTGAGAGTGGGCTCAGTGGACCGATACAAGACCGGGTTAACTTGCACAACATGCCAACTTACGCCGGAGTATTGGATAAAGCCATCCTGGCTGAAGCTAACTTGAACAGATACCAGAGTTCAGGAGAGAACTAGAGGAAAAGGCAGAATTTTGACAGTCGCCGAACACCGTTTACTACCAAGAAGAAAGCGAATGTTAGCAGCCCAGCCTACCCAAGACAGGAAGGTGGCGCGAAGCCGACATGTTCGAGTTGTGGGAAGTCACATTTCGGGGTTTGTCGTCGGGCGTCTGGAGCTTGTTATGAATGTGGTGAAATGGGACACTATGTGAGAGATTGTCCTAAGGCAAAGACTGTTGATGACAAGAAGGATGAGGATACCTCGGGTTCTGTTCAGAAGAGTAATGCTGGGAAAGGACAAATGACGCAGGGCAGAGTGTTTGCGCTAGTGCCAGGAGACACTCAGAATACTGAGACAGTGGTGTCAGGTATACTCCCAATTTGCTCCCAAGATGCTTATGTGTTGATTGATTCGGGTTCTACGCATTCGTTTGTATCTGCTAAGTTTGCCGAGAAGATTAATAGAGAACTAGAACCCCTTGATTTCATATTATCTGTGTCTACTCCATCTGGGAGATCTATGACTGTTGCATCCATTTATAGAGCATGCATTGTTGAGATTGAGAATATTGAATTGTTAGTAGATTTGATGCCTTTAGACATAACTCATTTTGATGTTATACTGGGAATGGATTGGTTAGTCGCAAATCATGCATCTATTAATTGTGTTTCGAAGAGTGTCACACTGAAACCTCCAAACCTAGCCGAGGTTACATTTCAGGGTAAAGGGGTAGTGCCCCCACCTTATTTGATCTCGTCCGTTAGGGCCTATAAGTTAATTCGGAAAGGATGTCAAGGTTTCTTGTGTAGTATACTGAATGATCAGAATGGAAATACTAGTTTAGCTGACATTCCAGTCGTCAATGAATTCGCCGACGTCTTTCCAAATGATTTTCCTGGCCACTTAATTGATAGAGGAATAGAGTTTACTGTTGATATCATGTCGGGATCACAACCGATCTCCAAAACACCCTATAGAATGGCCCCAGCTGAACTTAGGGAACTGAAACTGCAACTACAAGAATTGTTGGATAAGGGCTTCATTAGGCCGAGCACTTCACCATGGGGAGCACCTGTTTTATTTGTTAAGAAAAAGGATGGCACACTCCGTCTTTGCATTGATTATAGAGAGCTTAATAAGGTCACCATTAAAAACAAGTACCCATTACCTAGGATAGACGATTTGTTTGATCAGTTACAAGGAGCACGAGTCTTTTCCAAAATTGATCTCAGGTCGGGTTACCACCAGCTTAAGGTTAAAGCCGAGGATGTTGAGAAGACCGCCTTCCGGACAAGATATGGCCACTATGAATTTTGAGTATGAAACGTGCCACATTCCTTGTGTTTGAATTAACGTCCGATCCAAACACAATGCAATGCAAACAACATGCCTTTCTTGCATGTTTTACTTGATTTGGTTCTTGTTTACACATTTTAAATTACCGATTAGCCCTTTAATCGATTAAGTCCAAAGTGATGGTCCTTTAATTGGAAAGAAGACTTGAACCACAAGCGTTTTGAGCATGAAAGAGACTTCATGCCGTTGGTAATGAAATCCTGAAGGAATTAAACCATTAGGCACAAATGCCTCAATTTCACTCTCAAACCAACAAAGGGTCCAAAGTCACTTTCAAAGCAAAGTAACAATTGAAGAATGGAGTGATATGGCATACATTTCAGCACTGAAATAGGATGCTAAATGACATCAAAGCATGAAAATGATGCATGTAAGACATGCTCGGAGTCGAAAGCATTGAAGCTAGCAAAGAGCATAACACTAAAACCATGCAACACCATGCTCAAGGGACTAATTTTGCCCCAAACAGACCTTATGTATGCCAAAACAGTGGCTAAAATGGGCTAAAATGATAGCATGAAAAGCAAGAAAACGCATGCTCAAATGATGGCTCGTAAGCAAGGCACAAAGCTTAACTCTCAAGAGCACTTAAAGAGTAATTCAAGTGGAAGCATGGCAAAGATATAAGCTCTGAAATTACATGCCAAATGATGTCATATCACACAAATATCACAAATAAGGCATGCTAGGGGTCTCAAAACACAAGACTAGTGAAGCTAACTATGCCATAGCTATACAAAGCAAGCGCCAAGAGGCCAAGACCACTCAAAATAGTCCTAAAGCATGTCAAAACAATGCCTAAAACATGTTGGAGTGTAGCCAAAATAAGCTAGAATGATAAGCCAAAACACTAAGCATGCAAGGCTAATGAGTGAGATTGCACTACAAGTAGAAAAACCAAGCAAGAGGTGACCCAACCAACCAAAATCAAAGTTAGAGCATGTTAAATAATGGCCAAAAATATGTTAAGATGGAGCCCCATACATGCTAGAATTATAGACTAAGACATGAAGCATGTTAGGCTAGCAAGTAGGATTACACTACAAGTGTATGAAGCATGCAAGAGGTGACAAAACCAACCAAAAACAGAGTTATAACATGCTAAAATAAGACCAAAAAGAAGTTAAGATGGAGCCCCAAAAGGGTAGAAAAACATGCCAAAGAGTGAGGCCATTAATACATGCAAATAAGGTACAAAGGGGGGGAACCACCCCCACCTATTTTTGGTCCCAAAACCCACTTTCTACCACTGAAATTCCTCTGGAATTCAGTGGTTAAAATGCCAAGAAAAGGTGATCTCAAAGGCTTTAAAACATGGCTCAAAGTAAAGCAAAATAAGCCACAAAAGGGGGTAGACCACCCCTAACTCAAACAAGGCCTCAAACAACCATTTTTAACACTTAAAAACAAAGGTTTTGTAGTTGAAAGCTAGGCCTAAAACAGCAAGCAAAGGTGGCCAAACATTTGATCAAAATAAAGCTTAAAGAGGGAAGACACTCACCCTTGTAGCACAGCAGCAAAACAGTAATCTCTAAGCCAAAAATCAACCTTCAACAACCCAAATGAGACCCTCAAACACCTCATCAATAAGGTAATGGTGTTTGGCTAAGAGGTTGTGTGAAAAGGTGCAAAGAACACTCACTTTCAAGCAATATAGCACAATATATATATATATAGAGAGAGAGAGAGAGAGAATTCTAGAGAGAGAGGGAAAATTTAGCTCCAAATTTTTTGAACCCTCAAATAGGGGGAGGGAGCTCCCCTTATATAGGAAATGCAAGCAAAAAGCTTGCTTCATCCCTCCATACACGTGTATGGAGGATGAGCTCAGTGTTCAACAATTGGAACAGCTAGCACCAAAAATATCTGCAAAAGCAGAAAAAAATGCCTCGGCCAAAGTTAGTGGCCGACCAGCCATTAAAGAGGCCGACTGGCCACCACTGATGGCCGATAGACACAAGCCCTAGCCGATGGGTTGTAGGGCTGGCCGACAAACCACCCTCTTCCCCCAGAAGCAAAGATGTAAGTCCTTGGTGCACAACCAAGTAGAAAACAGATAAGTTGAGAGGTCCGCAGGCAAGGCACTCCGCCAAGAACTTCAGGCGCTCTAAACGAACACGAGCATGGATGATCATCGAGTGTTCAAACAATGACGTCCAAGTCTTGAGGACGGTCAAAAATGGGGTGTCTATAGGGAGTCCAACTCTTACCCATTTCTAGGATGAAATAGTGATATCTGCAGCGTTTTAGGGTAAGTAAAATTTTAATGATTCTTATATCTAGTTAAACCTAGTGGAGTATAACAAGATACTCTTCGTAAGAATCACCTATGTGAGTGTGAACTGGACCGGTTTTATGAGATTTGTGAAGGGTTACAATTCTCTAGAGCACTCATGAAAGACCAGGTTGTTCAGGGCCAAAATGAACACAATAGTGAGAACTAAACTGTGTCTGGGGATATACTGTGTAAGTTTTATTATCTTGGTTTACACAAACGGTTGAACAGTTCAAGACATCATGTTCACTGGTTAACTAGTAAATCCGATAGTATCTCACAAGAGAAGGTTCAAAGCCAAAAGCTACCTATCCTTTGCAAAATATTTCTAATTTCTGTACTCTCTATAATTAGATTATGTTGTTGCATTTTTTTTCGGTCAAATTCCATTCATGTGGGGGATTGTTGGAAAATAGGTTTTATATAGGCTTATTTTGGGCCAACTTTGAGCCCAAAATTGAGTGAGCCCCAAACGTCTTTTCGGGTGGGTCCGAAGAGGTGACGTGTTCCTTGCCGCATGGCAAGTCACACGGTGAAGACGGATCGTCAAAACCATTTTTGAGTGAATGGAACTTGACGTCATTTTCGAGTTCGTGGGATGGACATTTATAGAAGTTAATATGGTTTTTCTTGAAATGGTTATCCTACATTGAAACTTTAAGAGAGTTTTTATATGTATATAAACTCTAGGTGGCAACACTTGGGTTGGGCCTCAACGAGCACCCCAAGTTTGTAGAAGGAAGGAGTTATGGACAAATGAAACATTAGCTCAAACCACCACACACGCAAGCGCGCGCCGTCGCCGTGGTCCGGCCGGGCCGGGCACGAGTGTGGATTGTGGGTCGGGTCGATTCTTATATTAATTTTTTGGACAAAATTCATTTGAATTTTTTCTAAAAATTATTGCGGGAAATTAATTTAAATTTGAATTCAAAATTTCTATCCAAACTGTACCCGATTTTTAGTCCATTTACCAGCAATTCAAAAGATTCAAACTGTTTACAGATTACCCGAACAGATCCAAACTACCAGGCAGTTATCTGTCCTAAACAGCCAGCAGTTACAGGTTGAAACTGCCATTGAATCTGTTTGAATTTCAAAACAGTATCTATTGACACAAGGTTGCACCTGTTCAGTGACAAACAACACCTGTTCGGGGCTGTCAATTTTGCCTATAAATACCAACATTTCCAGCAGTGTTCAAGCATCAAAAACAGTCTGAAAATTACATTTTGCTGTCCAATTTTCTCCTTTGCACTATTTATTCTTCATTCTAGTTTTAGAGGAAATTAAAAAGAGTGTAGAACACAAGGTTCTAGTTGGCCGAACAAATTTGTTTGGAGTGCTACTACAAATTTGTGAAGATCATTGTATCCTGGGAGATAGACGCCACTTTACCGTAAGCACCATAGGGGGCAAATCTGTTTTAAGGATAGAATGTCAAACACTCGACTTGGTCTTTAATTATTTATTCGGTTTGGTTAAAATAAATTCGGTACATTATTTATTTTATTTATTTGATTTTGTTTCTATTTATTTATTGTACACAGAAAATTGTTCCAACACACGACCTGGATGACGATCTCTAAAATCTGATGGGTTTAATCAGATTGATTAGTTCGACTACGGCTTCAAGTAGGTTCTATTTTCTTCTTCCTTTTTTTTTTGGGCAATTTTCTTTTACTTTTTTTTCTTCTTCTTTTTCTTCTTACTTTGGTTTGTCCATCCCCATTGTGATTTGTTTTTCTGAAAGTAAGCATTTTTTGTTTTTGTTCAGGTAAAGCTTTTTTTCTTTGTTGTTCTGAAAGTAAGAATTTTGTGTTTGTACAGGAAAATTTTCAATCTTTGCAGAGTCAAGTATCTTCTATTTGTTTTTTATTTTTTATTTATCTATTTATTTATTTTCTTTGGAGAAATTACACCCGTAGTTAGTTCATACACAGACCTTGTAATCGATTACAACTATTAGTATTATTTTATAAAAAAAAAAAATGGGCATATGGGTGGATGTCATGTTTTTTGGAGAAAAATTATAAACCAATCAATTTAGTGAACTCAATGATATTTTTTGTAAAAAAAAATCCTAATGGCATTGTCCTGGACCAATTTCACAAAAAATTTAAAATTCAATCAATGAAAAATGTAGAGACCACAATAACATGAGATATGGGGAATACCAGTGTAATTTGCCTTTTTTATTTTAGTTTCCCTTGTTTATCACTTTTGTTCTTATTTTTCTTTCCTTTCATTGTTAAATTTTCCTTCTTTTTCTTTTTTAGGTTTGGCAATGTGTATATATATATATATTTATATATATTTTTACAGTTATAAAAATAAACATCTTCAGATTGCAAAATGGTTGTTTTTTCCATCATTTATTTGGATTTTCCTTTCTTTCTTCTTCTTCTTTTTTTTTTTTTTTTTTTTTTTTGTTAAGGTTCAGAGAAGACACTTGGGCTGATTTTTGTTAATTTCCCCCTTTTTACTACTCTAAAAATATCTGCAAATGCATTTGAGTTTCATGAGCGGATCTGGTAGTGAAAACTTTCTGTTAAGGGTTGTGAAAATTTTCATCAATGATTTCTATTTCTGGTGTATCAAATTTAACATTTTGTTTACATACCTTTAGGTTCAAAAATACATCAAAGGTATTTTGAAGCCTGAAGTATTAATGTTTGACTTATATGTGCAACCCTGGAGAATATTTAGAATAGTCTGCAAGCAGGCATTGCATTCCCCACAAGACGCTCTTTGAATTGGTAAAATTCTTCTTCAGAGTTCTTTTTTTGCTTTTTGTTTTTTTGTTAATTTAAAGATAAATATTTCTAGGGTTACATAACTGAGTCCGAATTCTGGAGATAAAAGTGTGTTTCATTATGACAATGTGATAAAATTGGATTTTGAAACTCCTGTTGATGCTTTAATCCCTATATTATTGGCAGATTTTAAAATTACAATGGAATGTGTAACTTTTTCTTTTCCTTGGTTACTTGCAGGACGAATAGTTGACTATGCTTTTACAGTGGCATTCAATCCTATGTTTGATCATTTGCTTGAAGCGTCACAGGAAGCCGCGAACGTGGGAATCCTGGTGATTGAGCTTATCCATAACAATACAAATGGGTTATTTGGGAGGTTCTAAGTGCACTTTTTGACTTTTTATGAAATATGGGTTGGATTTGAAGTGATATGGTAGAGAGGTGATGTGACTTAAATAAGATGATATGACTTAAATAGAATAGTGACTTTTTGATTTTTTAAATTTTTTATGGGATGCCAAACTTAGTCTAATTTATCTAATGTGTCAAAAATTGTAGCCCAGATTGTGGTAAATCTTTTACTGTACGCCAACATGGATGGATGATAAGTGACATATTTTTTTTCCTCCTTGAGTTGTTTTTATTAGGTATATGGATCGGTCTTCATACATGAATTATTACTTTGATAACACACTAGTATGGATAGAATTAGGTTGGCTGAAGCAGTATAATATATATATTTTTTTGATCGGCAAAAAATATTTTATTGATGAAAAACGAAGTACATCATACATCAATAAAAAGATGAATGCAAAAGCATCCTAGCAAAGAAAAATTATCCCAATTAGGTTGGCACCATAGAGCAATCCCAATCATTTGTAAGCATCACATAAAATTGGTGAGCAACCAACCTAGAACAAAGCAAAACCGATAAAAATAAAGAAACAAAAATGGAACCAGCATAGCTCCTCTGATTCCACCCAAGCAGCTAACCCATGTTCCATGTGTACTCCAGCCAACCCTTGCTTGGCATAACCACTGAAGAACATATCATCACCTATAAGAAATAGCTATACTTTCCAAGGTCCCAATGTAGAAACAACCATGGTAAATCATATGAACACCATAGCACCACCATAAGACAATGCTAACAAACGAGCCACTACCTTCACCTGCTACTAAACCGAATCTGTTGTTAGTTCGAGATAAAATCATTGACCGAATAGAAAAGCCCATGCGAATGAGCCTCCGCCCAAATCACCACTCAAACTTTCACCATCTCACATAGATCCTCAAAGATTGGTTGTTTTCCATTAAAAACACAATCATTTCTGGTTTTTCACACAGATTTTAACAGAATTCTAGGAATGGAGCTCCAAATCTGCCGTTCCAATTCCCGAAACTTGAAGCTCTTCCACCATTCCAGTAGTGAATGCACCGAGTGTGGAGATACCCAGCCAAAGCAGTATAATAATGATATAGTTATGCAATAGCATTAATTGAACACGATTTAATCTTGTGGATTTGTTGTTTGATTCTAGAGTTATCTTCATCTTGTATAAATATAGCTTCCAAAAGATTATGCATTCTACACTATAAAACACTCTTTAATTAGAGCGAACTCGATCCTAAATGTTCTTGGATCTAAAGTTTCATGTGATATTAACATTGGTGGAACCAAGTGAGAAAATAATTATGAAGTAATATTTGAAAAGAAATGAAAAATATATCCAAAAGTAAAGGTAAACTACACCGTCTTAGGATAAAGTTTGGGATGATGATCCATATGTGAGTAAACTACCTCATATCACATCTAAGTGAACTATTGATATGATTGGCCTTGGGTGAATTTTGATTTGAATTTGATTGTTGAAAAGGTGAATAGGTTTCATGGCTTTAGCTTGAAGTGTAATCTCAACTGACTACTATTACTCTTAAGATGTCAAACTTTGGTTAGATTTTACAATGGTTTCCTCTTTTTACCGTGCTGATTTCTTAGAGTCTTCATGTTCATAGATGTTAAGGACCCACCATTTGTATCCTTTTGGTGACAACCTCATTATGTTGCTTTGATTGTTCGTTGCCTTTGATATTATTGTTGGTGGGAGTGGGTGTAAACCACTGGTGGTGATTCACAAGAAGAGGCTTAAAAATTGAACCAAACTGAACTTCAATTTATTGAAACAATTCTGAAATAAAAACAGGGAGCTCTCTTCTTCACTTCTCTCCCACACACTTTAACTCTCATAATGCAATGGCTATTTATAGATAGCCTAGACAACAACAATACAATGTGAAACCATAGTGTGAAAACATGCAGCCTTTGTAGACCTCCTATCTTCAACAATGGTGGGTTGTCAAAGTTGGTGGATGGTTGGCCACCTACCATTATCACCTACCATTTAGCAAGCTTATTTTCAACATCCCCCCTTAAGCTTAATTCTCCATGCTGCTTCATCCCGAGCATTATCTTCATTCTGTTGAATAGATCATTTTTCAACGGCTTCGTGAAAATATCTGCAAGCTGATCTTGGGATTTGCAAGACAATAATTCCACCTCTTTATTTTTCACATGCTCTCGGATGAAATGATAGCGGGTGTCAATATGCTTACTTCTTTCATGATAAACTGGGTTCTTTGCCAATGCAATTGCTGAGCGATTATCAACAAAAATCTCAGTGGGTTTTTTTTGTGGAAATCCCAAATGCTTCAGCATGTTCCGTAACCATATTGCATGGCACACAGCTGAGTTAGCTGCAACATACTCAGCTTCGCAAGTCGATAATGTCACAATGGCTTGCTTCTTGGATGACCATGTGAAGGCTGTATCTCCCATAAAGAAAGTAAACCCTGTAGTACTTTTCCGTTCATCCAAGTCACGTCCCCAATCGCTATCTGAGTAGCCAACAAGACTGAAATTTTCAGTTGGTTTATTGAATAAACCATCATCGACTGTACCTTTGATGTAGCGAAGAATCCTCTTTGCTGCATAAAGGTGTGACTGATCTGGTGTTTCCATATATCTGCTAATCAGTCCTACTCCATAGAGTATGTCTGGCCTGGTACAAGTAAGATAGCGAAGACTTCCAACTAGGCTCTTGAAATAAGTTGGATCCACATCACCTGCCTTCGTACCTTTTCTGAGCTCCACTCCACTGTCTACAGGAGTGTTCACTGGATTGCAATTTTCCATTCCATATCTCTTGAGAATTTCCTTGGCATAGCCACTTTGGGAAATGAAAATTCCATCTTTTCTTTGTGCAACTTCAATGCCAAGAAAATGAGCCATCAATCCAATATCTGTCATTTCAAATTCTTGGACCATACTTCTTTTAAAGTCTTTGAACATGGCTGGATTGTTTCCGGTGAAGATTAGATCATCAACATAAAGACAAGCAAGCAACATGCTTCCATCAGCTTCCTTCTTCAAATATAGTGCGTGCTCATATGGACATTTTTCAAAACCATTGTCATGAAAATACTGATCAATTCTAGTATTCCATGCACGTGGAGCTTGCTTCAATCCATAAAGTGCTTTCTTCAATTTGTACACTTTGTCTTCATGCCTATTCTGAACATACCCCGAAGGTTGTTCAATATAGATTTCTTCTTCAAGGAAACCATTAAGAAATGCAGATTTCACATCAAGTTGATAAATCTGCCACTTGTGCTGGGCAGCCAAAGAAATCATTAGCCTGATTGTCTCCAATCGGGCAACTGGAGCAAACACCTCTCCATAGTCAATTCCAGCTCTCTGCTTGTAACCTTTTGCTACTAACCTTGCCTTGTAGCGTTGCACTTCGCCTTGTGCATTCCTCTTTGTCTTGTATACCCATTTCACTCCAATGGGTTTGTGCCCCTCTGGTAGACTGGTAAGCTTCCATGTGTCATTTTTCTCAATGGCATGAATTTCTTCATCCATTGCTTTCTTCCATTTATCTTCTTGGATAGCTTCCGAGAAGGTAAGTGGATCACTATCTGCAAGTAGGCAGTACAGATTCAGATCTGCTTCTTCTGTAGCTTCATATATCTCCTGCAAATTTCTCATTGGTCTTAGTTGTTTGAAAAAACTATCATCTGATGATGCTGATGATGATGATGATGCAACACTTCTGTGAGAAATTGGCGATCTAGGTGCAGGAATTCTATGTGGAGGAGTTTGTGGCTCATCTTGAACTTCTCTTGTGATTTCAACAGGAGCTTTTGATGTTTCATCTTCAAGAATGAGTTCTGCATCTTTGACAACTTCATCTTGATTCCAGTTCCAAGCTTCTTCTTCTTCAAATATCACATCTCTACTCATGATCACCTTTCTGGTAATGGGATTATACAACTTGTATCCCATTGTTCTATCTCCATATCCAACAAGGATACATTTTTCTCCCTTATCATCGAGCTTGGTTCTTCTTGCTTCTGGAATCTTGGTGTATGCAACACACCCAAATATTCTGAGATGATTGACACTTGGCTTATGTGAACTCCAAGCTTCTTCTGGAGTCATAGAATGAAGGCTCCTGGTTGGGCATCTATTTAGTAGATACACAGCACATGATACGGCTTCAGCCCAAAATTGCTTGGGCATTCCCTTTCCTTTCAACATGCTCCTTGCCATATCTAAGATTGTGCGATTCTTCTTTCAGCAACACCATTCAGCTGTAGCGTATAGGATGGTGTTGTTTGATGCTTGATTCCCTGCTCTTTGCAATACTTCTCAAAAGCATCTGATGTATATTCTCCACCTTGATCTGATCGCAATGTCTTGATGTAGTAGCCGCTTTGCTTCTCTACAAAAGCTTTGAATTCTTTGAAGATGCTGAACACCTCCGACTTTCTTTTAAGAAAGTACACCCATGTCTTCCGGCTATAATCATCAATGAAAGTGAGAAAATACCTATTTTGTCCATTTGACATTGGCTTCAATGGACCACACACATCAGTGTGCACTAGCTCCAGCGGCTTTGTTGCTCTCCACTTCGCTTCTTTGGCAAAGCTAGTTCTGTGATGCTTACCAAGAATGCAGCTTTCACAGACTTCATTAGTATGAGCAATATGAGGGAGCCCTCTCACCATATTCTTGCTTGACAACAGCTTCAAGCTTCCAAAGTTGAGATGTCCAAACCTCAAATGCCATAGCCAGTCTTTGTCTTTGATGATGGCACTTAAACACTTCGCAGCATCATGTTGGATGTTCAATGCAAACATCCGATTCTTGGACATTCTTACCCGAGCGATCAAATTACCATGATTGTCTTTGATGGTAAGATGACAATCTTTCATGCTGATGTCGTATCCTTTCTCTAGGAGTTGTCCCATACTCAAAATGTTGTTCTTCATGGCAGGAACATAATACACATTGGAGATGTAATCATGATCTCCATTCTTGAGCTTGATTAGAATATTACCTCTTCCTTTCACTGGAGTCTTTGAAGAATCACCAAATGAGACTTGTGCTTGTACAGTCTCGTCAAGCTCAACAAACAGCTCTCTTTTACCACACATGTGATTGCTGGCTCCTGAATCTAGATACCAAACATTGTTTTGGTTTTCAGTGTCTCCATGGTGAACAAACAGGACTGTAGGTCCAACTTTGTTTGTTTCCTGCTCGGCAAAATTTGCTTGCTCGCCGGCATCTGTTGTTGCTTTACTTCGGCATTCATTGCTGTAATGCCCGAACTTGTGGCATTGGTAACACTGAACATTCCTTTTGTCAAAAACTGGTCGGTTGTTGTAACCACCTCCTCTACCGCTTGCTCTTCCTCTTGGAGCAAAATGTGGTTGACTTCTTCCTCCTCTGGCTGGACTTCTTCCGCCTCTTCCTCGAAAACCAGAACTTTGGTTATTGTAACCACGGCCTCTTCCTCGGCTTCTCTGTGATGTTCCTCCTTGCTCGTTTCTGTCATCTCTGAAAGACAGCTTTGATTGAAGAGCTTGCTCTAGAGAACTTGATGAAGTCTTCTTGTTGATCCTTTGTTCATGAATTTCAAGTGTGTCCATCAACTCATCGGTGGTCATGATATTGAGATCCTTGGACTCTTCTATTGCTACAACCACGTGCTCGAACTTTGAACTGAGTGATCGGAGAATCTTCTCTATCACTTGAAGAGATTCCATCTTCTCTCCATATCTTCTCATCTGATTAACAATGGTCAATATTCTGTTGAAGTACTCAGAAATTGACTCATTCTCATTCATGTGCAGCATCTCGAATTCGCCACGTAACACCTGTAGTCGAACTCTAATCGTCTTCTCAATTCCACAGTGTGAATTTCGAAGAATACTCCATGCCTCTTTAGAGGTTGTTGCTGCTGAAATCTTCTCAAAACTTGATTCATCAATGCCTTGATAGAGTAGATACAAGGCCTTTTTATCTCTCCTCCTTGAATCTTTTAACGTCGTCTTCTGAGCATCATTGAAACTTCCTTCATCTTCGAGAGTAGCTGGCTCGTCATATCCTCGATCCACTAACTCCCACAAATCTTGTGAGGCTAGTAGGACTTGCATTTGAATACTCCAATTTTCATAGTTCTCCTTGCTGAGTTTCGGAAACTAGGGCTGAAAGAAGTTGTTTGTGTTGGCCATTGGTTGTCTTTAAAAAATCTGCAAATTTTCAGAATCTAATTTGCAAATTCTGACCATACAGATGTGTCCGGAATATTCCAAATAGTTGGAAAGTACTATTGGATCACCCAAAACGGACTCCGAATGGCTTAGATCAAGCCAAAACAAGTTGAATGGTTCAGCTCTGCGGTTGGAACTTAACCACGGCACACTGGATTAATATCCGTGCGGCTCAGTCAATGGCTCAGTCAACGCGGCTTGGCTAGCGGCGCGATGGAGGCTCGGCTCAAGTCAACGGCTCCGGTCAACGGAGGCTCGGCTCAACTTGTGACTCGGCTTGGCGGCTCGGTCAACGGCTTGGTCAACGGCTCGGCGGCTCGGCTGGAGGGCTCACGGCTCGGCTTGGATGACGTCAGCAGATGATGTCGGCAAATGACGTCAGACTTGGATCCGGATCTGGGTTGACGGATCGGATCTCGGTCAAACTCTGCAATCCGGGCGAAGAAGACGTGTGGAGCGTGTGTGCGTGGCAACGGCATCAGGGCGGCATGTGTGGCGCGTGCGGCGTCTGTGAGGCTCGGTTTTTTATGTTCTTTTTTCAGTGTGATCGTCTCGTCAAGAGCTTCAATCTGGTGTGATCAAAAATTGATTTCGACCACTTTGATTTCTGGGCAACTTTCGAAATCACACTCTGTTTTTGCAAATTTGCAGAATTTCTGCAAATTCAAGCTACCTTCGGGCTCTGATACCACTGTTGGTGGGAGTGGGGTGTAAACCACTGGTGGTGATTCACAAGAAGAGGCTTAAAAATTGAACCAAACTGAACTTCAATTTATTGAAACAATTCTGAAATAAAAAACATGGAGCTCTCTTCTTCACTTCTCTCCCACACACTTTAACTCTCATAATGCAATGGCTATTTATAGATAGCCTAGGCAACAACAATACAATGTGAAACCATAGTGTGAAAATATGCAGCCTTTGTAGACCTCCTATCTTCAACAATGGTGGGTTGTCAAAGTTGGTGGATGGTTGGCCACCTACCATTATCACCTACCATTTAGCAAGCTTATTTTCAACAATTATACAGTTGCTATGGGGACTGCACAAAAAATTCTCTTCCTTTTGTTTTGACTACCCAAAAAATATATAATCTCATAAGAGAAGCAACACCAATGATTTAAAACCCGGACCGGTCCGGCCGATTAGACCGGTGAAACCGGTACCCGGGCCTACTTCCAGTCCGAAAGATTTCCAAAGCCTGGACTAAGCTAAAAACCGCCTTATATTGCGAAAACCCGGAAGAACTGTCGGATCACCCAGAAAAACCGGCGACCCAGTACCGGTTTTCAAACATCCCACCGATTGGAAAAAATTTGGATTTTTTTATAAAAATTTTCTTTTCTTTTTTTCTTCTTATATATTTATATATAAATAAATATATTTCAAAATTTTGACTAAAAACTCTTACTTCAAGAGTCTCCTCTCATGAGGGGGAGTCTCATTAGAAGCTTGAGGAGATTATGAAAATCTATTATTATTTATAAGAAAATATTTTTCAAAGAGTACTTACAAAATTCTATGTGAGATTCAATCAAATTATTTGAATCATATTGATTGCAGGGAGAGTTGAAAATTTTATTTCTCTCTAAAATTAAATCTAGCATTCAATCAATATATTTGGAGGGAATGTTAAAAAAATTTAATTTCTTTAAAACAAGTGACTTTTTCTTATCAGTTATGACTTTATTAAAAACTATTAATAAATACTATGCAACAATTTTTATTTTTATTTGAGTATTTATATATATTTTTATTTATTTATAAATTTTAATTATATGATATTAATTATGACTTCACGGTTCAATCGCCTGACCCGACGGTTGAACTGTTGACCTGTCCATCTGATCATTTTTTCGGTTCGCTCACTAGTCCGATTTTCAAAACATTAAGCAACACACAATAAAGAGAAAAGAAGCATTAGACCAATGCACAAATGATATTATACTTGTAGTTAATCGTTGTGTGGTTGCCTTATATTGTGAATGTAATGATGTGCGAAAAATTGCATACTATACTATTTGTGAACCTGGTTCTACATTTGTGTGCTTAATGTAGGTTTTTTTTATTGGCTTTTTATTATTTAGAGCATGATTTTTAGCTTGTTTGAAAACTTAACGATGGAAGATGTGATTTGAACAATGGAAGCACCAAGCGGAAAAATTAATTTAATAGACAGACCGCTAATAACAAGGCAATATATTTTCACTTTGTGTTGGGGAGATTTTTGTACTATCATGGAGACTAGAGAGGGGTTTTTTTTTTTTTTTTTTTTGTAGCATTTGTTTGTGATTATAACGGCATTGCTATTAGTGGCTTGTGTCTTGATGATGTGAAGTTGCTATAACTATTACTGATTGGTTGGCTTGCTTGTAGGTTTTGCCAAAAATATTGAAGGCAGTAATGATTTTGTTCTGGTGCATTATGCATTCAAGCAGTACACACATCAATTACTATTATTTTCTTCAATGTAATCTATGGCTCAATTATAAATGATATACTATAGGACATTTTAATGTTGGATATATTAATGCATGGAACTAAAATTCTTTTCAATTGAGCCTTGAAGGAAACTGGAACAAAATCCACATGGGAATCTCGAAATTCATTGGGTTTGAACAAATCGAGTTTGCTTGTTACCAAGTTTTGGGTGTGGGATTAGTTATTTCTTCTTCTTGAGACAATTTTTCAAATTGCTCTTCATATATTCTTTTTCCCTGTTGTTTCTTGGTTTGGTTTTATACCTCCAAAGATTAAAAGTGTTGAGAAGCAATATAATTATGCTCCAAGGCGGAAAAATTTGGATTAACCGGTCATCCTCTCGGACGTCCGGCCGGTTGACCGAAACAATGTATTTTTTTTATAATTTTTTTTTTTTATAATTGCCACCTGTTATTTTTTACATTTTAAATAAATAAAAAAATCAGAATTTTTTAAAATTTTGTATGAGTTTTGAATAGAATTTTGAGTTGTGTGTTTGGTTATGAGTTGTAAGTTTTTGTATCAAATATCATATGTCACATCAAAAATTTCCTACTTAATTCAAAACTCTTTTCAAAACTCATTCACCAAACAAATTTTTTACACTCAAATCATAATTCCAAAACTCACAAACTCAAAATACAACTTCTATTCTCAAATCATATTTAGAAAACTCTACTAAACGCTACCTGGGAGTTGCCATTATTTTGCTCTTTGTTCTGATGAGTAGCTTCTAACTATATTCTTTTTTTTTTTCCCCTTTTCAAATTGTTGGAAAAAATAATTTTTTGGTGATTTTAATTAAATATTAAAGTGGGTCACAATCATCTATTGTGTTGGGTTCAAGCGAATCTAAATACTTTGCAATGAGATCTTTACACCACAAATAGAATGGTCAAAAACCATTAAGAATTGAATAAGAAATTACCCCATGAAGTTAGCTTCATGAAAGAGTTAATGGGGTTTGTAACTTCTGCCTTTATTGCAGAATTTAACAGTGCATTAATGGGGTTTGTAACTCCTGCCTTTATTGCAGAGGTTAATGGTGCATTAGTGACTAGCCATAAAGGCTGCAGGCTTCTCCTCTCTCCCCTATACATGTGTAAATTGAGACTCTCCTGTCAAGTCTCAAACACAGAAATTGTTGTTTCCATTCTTTAGTCAGTTTGCTAGAAAGTTCCTACAGTGAGAGAGTGCTGCCATGGTTTTGTTCGCTAAGCTAGACAGAAAGTGCTTGTAGAAAACCAAGTTTGGAGAAAATCTTTGATTATAATCTGATTATTTCTAAAGTGTTTTGGTTTATAATTTGATTATTTCCAAAGTGTTGTTGTTTTTAGAAAAGAAATCCAATTTTAGCATTAGCTAAAATATCTCTGATTTTTATTCAGAAATCATGGGCTCAGTTCTGGGAGTACCGGTTAACTTTCATGGGCTCAGTTCTGAGAATACTGGTTAACTTTTATGAGTGGTGTAATTCTGGTAGCAAATTTTATTTGCTTAGAAATTGGTTTGTTATAACTTGGTTTATCCCCTGGAAATCTTAATTTTAAAATTGTTTCCCATGGACTAGGAGTCAACATGCTCTTGGATGTTTTGTCAAAACGTTAACTAGGTTTTAAATGGGACCGATGTGACCCCTCCAGTCTTCCTGGGAACATTCCTGACCATGTTTGATTCTAGGTAAATGGTGAGACTAGTTTTAAATTAAATTTCCATCTGAGGGATTTTCTAAGGGTTAAGTTTAATTTCTAGAATCACAGAAGTGAAATTCTGTTGTGATGTTTCAGAAATGGCTTCAAAATGTGACAAACAGAAATGTTGTTCCACCTGACAACCTTAGCCTCGCGAGATTCTTAAAGGAAGATCTTGAAAGATCAAGTATGATTAAAGGAAATCATAAGATTGCATTAAAATATCTCTGAATTGATCAGAGGCAATTAGTATAGTATCCTTGTGTTATTTATAGCATTTATGATTGTTATGTGACTTTGCTTGAAAGCAAAGATGAGACAACCTGTTATAGTAGGTGAATATTTTTTGGATTTTTAAATTCCAAACATATTCTTAAATTGGTGGCTCCTAGTGAGTACAAGATCACTAATCCCAGAGATAGAAAACTGGTGGTTCCTAGGAGGTGTTAGACCACTGGCTACACAGTTATGAGATTGTGGTTCCTAGTAGTAAACAGATTACTGATCACATGTCAAGACATCATGGTTCCTAGTAGTGGAGAGGCTACTGGTCATATGTCAAGACATGATGATTCCTAGTAATGAAATAGTCTATTGATCCTATGTCAGGACGTTGTGATTCCTAGTAGTAAAGTGACTACTGATCACAGGTTAAGACATTGTGATTCCTAGTAGTAGAAAGTCTACTGACCACATGTTGAGAAATTAGTGATTCCTAGTGATAAGACTACTGGCCATGTTATGAAGTTCCATATAGTAGACTATTAAACACTGGATTTGTGTTTAAGACTATTGGCTTCAGAGTGATAGGTTGGACCAAATATATTTGGTCCTAATTCGGTTGATGACGTTCTGAGAATGTATTTACTGTGATATGATTTTGAGAATTTCATAATCATTGGAACACAATGAATTGTTTAAAGACCCTGTATGAATTTTCGGAAAAGGCCAAAAGCCTTTGTATAAATTCTACAAATGTGGGGGTGTCATGTAAAAGGCAGAAATACCTAAACCCAAGAGAGTTAGGATAAGCCTAAAAATCCGTTGACTTTGTATTCAACGGTTATGCACAATATAGCAGTGCATATCGATTGCTTGTGGTTCAGTCTGCTATTCCAGATATATACAAGAATACTATCATGGAATCAAGAAATGCATCTTTCTTTGAAAATGTATTCCGAGTTCCATGAAAGAGGTTGAAGGTGACAATGATTACATAGCTAATCAAACAAATGATCACTTGCATGATCAAGTTGATGATCAAGCTGAAGATGTAGATGAGCTAAGAAGGAGTAACAGGGCTAGGACTGCAAAGTCCTTTGGTCCGGATTTTTTGACTTATATGTTAGAGAGAGAACCTCGAACTTTCCATGACGCTGTGACTTCACCTAAAAGTCCTTTGTGGAAAAAAGCAATTAAGAGTGAGATTGACTCCATCTTGCAGAATCATACTTGGGAGTTGGTTGATCTACCCCTAGGCAATAAGGCCTTGGGGAGTAAGTGGATCTTTAAAAGAAAGATGAAAGCTGATGGGTCAATTAATAAGTATAAAGCTAGACTCGTTATCAAAGGATACAGGCAGAGAGAAGGCATAGATTACTTTGATACGTATTCACCTGTGACAAGGATTATATCCATTCGCATGGTGATTGCGATAGCAACGCTACGTGGTCTGGAGATACATCAGATGGATGTAAAGACAGCTTTCTTAAATGGAGATTTGAATGAAGAAATCTACATAGAGCAACCCGAGGGGTTTTTAGCTCCAGGACAAAGTAAGAAAGTCTGTAAGCTTGTCAAATCATTGTATGGTTTGAAGCAAGCTCCTAAGCAATGGCATGAGAAGTTTGACAACGCCATGTTGTCAAATGGATTTAGAATCAATGAGTGTGACAAATGCATATATGTTAAAGACACTGACAGAGGTTATGTCATTTTGTGTCTATACGTTGATGACTTACTCATTGTTGGTAGTAATGATGAGATGATTAAAACTACCAAGAGATTGTTAAACTCTAAGTTTGACATGAAAGATATGGGCCTTGCAGATGTTATTCTAGGTATTGAGATTACCAGAACATCTAGTGGAACTGTACTTTCTCAGTCTCACTATGTTGAGAAGATACTTAAGAAATTTGGTAAATCAAATACAAGTGTGTCTAGGACACCGGTAGACGTCAGTCTGCACTTGACCAAGAATAATGATGAGAGTGTCTCTCAGCTAGAATATTCTAGGGTCATTGGCAGTTTGATATATCTGATGAGTTGTACTAGGCCGGATATAGCTTACTCGGTTAGCAGGCTTAGTAGATATACAAGTAATCCTGATGCTTCTCATTTGAAGGGCATTGTGTGGGTGTTAAGGTATTTACACTACACTCGGGATTATGGGCTGCATTATACTCGATATCCAGCGGTGCTAGAAGGCTATAGTGATGCGAATTGGATATCAGATATAAAGGACTCAAAGTCCACTAGTAGATTTGTGTTCACTCTTGGTGGGGCAGCCGTATCTTGGAAATCTTCCAAGCAAATGTGTATATCTAGATCTACGATGGAATCAGAGTTTATTGCTTTTGATAAAGTAGCAGATAAAGCTGAATGGCTTCGCCATTTCATTGAAGATTTGTTACGTTGGTCTAAATCTGTGCCAGCTATTTGTATTCATTGTGATAGTCAATCTGCAATTAGTAGGGCACAGAGTTATATGTATAATGGAAAGTCTAGACATATCCGTCGTAGACATAATTCCATTCGACAACTACTCTCAAATGGAGTTATTTTTATAGACTATGTAAAGTCTAAGGAGAACTTTGCGGATCCGCTAACCAAAGGGTTAAACGAGTGTTGGTCGAGACGTCGTCAAAAGGAATGGGGTTGATGCCTTTGGAAGTTACTGGAATGAAAACCCAACATAGTTGATTGGAGATCCCAAGATCTAGGTTCAACGGTTAAACCTCCAGCCATTCCTTCTATCAGTGATACCTGCAAGTGTAGAGGTTAAGCTGAGCTTTTAATGACTCTAGTGTGTTAAGCTGTTGAGCTGAGTATAGCAGGATACTCAAGTAGAGTCACCTATGTGAGTGTGAAGTGGGGCCGCTTCTAGAAGAATTGGGCAGGCCAAGATTCTTTGAAACCACTCGCTGAACCAGGCTAGTGCCCAGGGCCATACAGGGCACACCAGTGAGAACAGAATGGTGGTAGGAGTAATTCTCGTGTGAGATCTATTGTCTTAGTTTACGTAAACGGTAGAGCAGTTCAAGATGTCATATTCACTTATCAGCCAATAAACTCGATAGGTTTTCATTGGGAGAGGTTCAAAGCCAAAAGCTACCTTCTCTGATGTCGGGGTTAGTCCATTGAACTCTCTCCATGTCTTTATTGCTGAACAATGTCCATTTGTTGAGTCATTCGGTCAATTTTTATTCATGGAGGTGATTGTTGGAAAAATGGTTTTTTTGGTGACTCTAATTAAATATTAAAGTAGGTCCCAATCATCTATTGTGTTGGGTCCAAGTGGATCTAGATACTTTGTAATGAGATCTTTACACCACAAATAGAATGGTCAAAAACCATTAAGAATTGAATGAGAAATTGCCCTATGAAGTTAGCTTCATGAAAGAGTTAATGGGGTTTGTAACTTCTGCCTTTATTGCAGAGTTTAATAGTGCATTAATGGGGTTTGTAACTCCTACCTTTATTGCAGAGGTTAATGGTGCATTAGTGACCAGCCATAAAGGCTGGAGGCTTCTCCTCTCTCCCCTATACATGTATAAATTAAGACCCTCCTATCAAGTCTCCAAACACAGAAATTATTTCTTCCATTCTTTAGTCAGTTTGCTAGAAAGTTCCTACAGTGAGAGAGTGTTGCGATGGTTTTGTTCGCTAAGCTAGACAGAAAGTGCTTCTGCCGTAGCTGGTTTTTGACCGTCGTATCCTAGGAGACCTAGAAATTCAATGATTGTAAATTATGTAAGTTTTGACATGTTACTTATTTTCTAGCTTTTAGTTTTCTTACATGATTTAATCTCTAGAATTTTTTTTTTTCCATGTTAATTGCTAGAATTATTACATGGTTATTGTTTTGTAATAATTTTACATATGTGGGAGCCGAATAAATGGCTAAATCGGAAGGGGGATATTTTAGTACAGACATTAACCGGCTGCATCCTGCAAGACTACGATGGGCCAAATACAATACGTAAGCCGATTAAGAAAGAATCTTTGAGGCCGAATGGAAGCACGGGTAATGATTAAAAAGTAGGCCCAGGCCCCGAGGCCTTGGAAGAAACGTGTATAAATAAAGAAGCAGCGTTCTTGAAATGGTATGAAAAAAAATCACTTCACTTAACTTAGTAAACAAGCTTTCTTGAGTACCAGGACGGACTTGCCCGTCGGAGTGCTAACCCCGGCACCCCCGATCCGGAGTATTTGTGTCTTTGCAGGTGACTAGCTGAGGATCAAGAACGTCTCCCAGGATCTGAAGAGTATTTCCAAAAACCACTTCCCCACAATTGGCGCCGTCTGTGGGAAATACTCAAGTATATCCACGGAAGGCATGACGCAAGATCCTCCGATAGCCACCGACGAGACTACGCAGGGAGATGACCTCACTCCGGCAAATATGCTCGGGAAGGAGACCATCGCTGCGAGACGTGCCTTAAATTTTGACTCGCCAACGACCTCAGCGCAGGAGACGATGCAAGCCATCATGGAACAAACTAAGCAGAATGAACAGAGGCTGGAGAATATAATCGCAGAGAACGAACGCCTCCGCCAAGATTTGGCCCTGGAAGTCGCGAAATCCAAAGAAGCCGCGCGCGAAGATCCCGAACGACCTCTGAGGGCAGGAAGACAGCGACCTCGAGCCCGACCAAGGAAAACTGATAGCGACTCCAACTCATTATCTACGGAGCATAACAAGGGACGCTCAGACACTTCCAGCTCCTCTGAAAAGAGTCCACACACAAGGAACAAGTGTAGAAGAGGTAGCTCGGACGAAGAGGACCGGCATGATCCTTTTATCCGACGGATTGCAAGGGTGGCACTGCCCAAGAAGTTCAAAGCTCCATCATTTACTCTCTACGACGGAAAATCCGACCCCACAGATCATATACGTCATTACAAGCAGGCCATGACATTGCATGCAGACAACGAAGCCCTCATGTGCCGAATATTCCCCAGCAGCTTGGGGCCATTAGCCGTCAGATGGTATTACAAGCTGGAGCCGGCTTCAATCAAAAGTTTTCATCAGTTACAAAAATCCTTCAGGGCCAGGTTCATCACCAATGAGGTACAGCCAAAATAGGCCGACTCTCTCTGGGCAATGCAAATTCAACCAGGGGAAACGCTGAGAGCATATTCGGCGCGATATTGGAAGTGCTTCAATCTCGTTGACGACGCTTGCAACGATTCCATGGCCGTTACCGCCTTCAAAATGGGATTGCATCCTGGCAGTGCTCTTCGCAACTCCTTGACCAGAAGAGCCCCCAAGACAGTCTGGGCATTGATGAAGAAAGTCGAAGAGTACTGCAAAGTGGAAGCTGACGCCTTGAGGATTAAAGCCAGACAAGTGTCCAGCAAAGTGGCACCTCTAGAAATCGCTCAACCTATAAGTTCCGTGCCGCCTCCGAGCCCTGAACCGCGACAGCGTGCTAAACGAGACAAAAGGCGGGACTCTCGCCGGTCGAGTGATCAATGCTCCACCACCGGACGAATGAACAATTGCAAGTCGACAGTAGACGCTCGAGGCGAGCCGACAAAAAGTACACGGAACTGTCAGAACCAATCACCGCGGTCATGACCAAAATCCAACACCTTCCATTCTTTAAATGGCCGTCGAAGATGGTGGGGCCACCCGATACGCCACGAAGGGACCGGAGGTGCGAATACCACAAAGATCACGGCCACGAAACAGAGAGTTGCTATGCGTTAAAAGATCACCTGGAAGAACTGGTGCAAGACGGCCGACTGCAGCAGTATGTGAAACAGGGAAAGCCAACCAAGACGTTAGCATTGAGGCAGGACTCCCCCCCACTTGGCGTGATCCATGTAATTTACAGCTTGCCTGCGCCCCCAGTCGTGCACACAATTCAATCGCATCTAACTCTCCAGGGGCGCCGTATCTTGACTGACTGGCACAAAGAAGCTTTGACAATCGCCTTCAACGACTCCGACCTCAATGGCGCAACGGCTTCCCACATTGATCCGTTGGTCATTAGATTACGCATAAACCGGTTCGTCATTGAACGAATTCTCATAGACCTAGGGAGTAGTTCAGAGATTATGTACTACCAAACTTTCATCAAGCTTGGCCTCACGAGTCGGATCTGTCTCCGGCGCCTCACCCGCTGTTCGGCTTTAATACGAATCCCGAATACCCATTAGGCAAGGTCACACTACCTGTTCGAACCGGTTCCAGAATGGTCGAGGTGGAATTCCTGATCGTAAAGCTTCCTTCGCCGTACAATGCCATCATGGGGGAACCTGGCTACATACATGAAGGTACATCAACCTGAACCATCCAAACCTACCATCGATCCATCAGCGATTCCCAACGGCCCCGGCATTGAGGAAATACGCGGCTCCCTCCAATCGCCACAAGCAGAGCTTTGATGAAAAAACTATCACCGACCGATCTGTGCGTGCTGATACTTGTAAATATATTTTGTTCCTGCAATACGAGCTATTTTTCTTCGTCATTCAGAAGCATATTTCAAATCCCAGTGGGGGGCACTCGTCAGGAAACAAATTAAGTCTCCGAATTCGGAACCCCCCTTTGGCGCATGACGCCTTAGGGCCGATTAAGTCTCCGGATTCGGAGAGCCCTTTGGCGCATGACGCCTCAGGGCCGATTAAGTCTCCGAATTCGGAGCCCCCTTTGGCGCATGACGCCTTAGGGCCGATTAAGTCTCTGGATTCAGAGCGCCCTTCGTGGATATCACGATTGGCCAAATTAAGTCTCCGAATTCGGAGCCCCCTTTGGCGCATGACGCCTTAGGGCCGATTAAGTCTCCGGATTCGGAGCCCCCTTTGGCGCATGACGCCTCAGGGCCGATTAAGTCTCCGGATTCGGAGCGCCCTTCGTGGATATCACGATTGGCCAAATTAAGTCTCCGAATTCAGAGCCCCCTTTGGCGCATGACGCCTTAGGGCCGATTAAGTCTCCGGATTCGGAGCGCCCTTCATGGATATCATGATTGGCCAAATTAAGTCTCCAAATTCGGAGCCCCCTTTGGCGCATGACGCCTTAGAGCCGATTAAGTCTCCGGATTCGGAGCCCCCTTTGGCGCATGACGCCTTAGGGCCGATTAAGTCTCCGGATTCAGAGCGCCCTTCGTGGATATCACGATTGGCCAAATTAAGTCTCCGAATTCGGAGCCCCCTTTGGCGCATGACGCCTTAGGGCCGATTAAGTCTCCGGATTCGGAGCGCCCTTCGTGGATATTACGATTGGCCAAATTAAGTCTCCGAATTCGGAGCCCCCTTTGGGGCATGACGCCTCAGGCCGATTAAGTCTCCGAATTCGAAGCCCCCTTTGGCGCATGACGCCTTAGGGCCGATTAAGTCTCCGGATTCGTAGCGCCCTTCGTGGATATTACGATTGGCCAAATTAAGTCTCCGAATTCGGAGCCCCCTTTGGCGCATGACGCCTCAGGGCCGATTAAGTCTCCGAATTCGGAGCCCCCTTTGGCGCATGACGCCTTAGGGCCGATTAAGTCTCCGGATTTCGGAGCCCCTTTGGTGCATGACGCCTCAGGGCCGACTCCTCTCAGCGCCGATTAAGTCTCCGGATTCGGAGCGCCCTTCGTGGATATTAAGATTGGCCAAATTAAGTCTCCGAATTCGGAGCCCCCTTTGGCGCATGACGCCTTAGGGCCGATTAAGTCTGGATTCGGAGCGCCCTTCGTGGATATCACGATTGGCCAAATTAAGTCTCTGAATTCGGAGCCCCCTTTGGCGCATGACGCTAGGGCCGATTCAGTCTCGGATTCGGAGCGCCCTTCGTGGATATCACGATTGGCAAATTAAGTCTCCGAATTCGGAGCCCCCTTTGGCGCATGACGCCTTAGGGCCGATTAAGTCTCCGGATTCGGAGCGCCCTTTCGTGGATACCACGATTGGCCAAATTAAGTCTCCGGATTCGGTGCCCCCCTTCGGCGCATGACCCCTCAGGGCTGAATAAGCCTCTTTAAGGCCGATTAATCCTCTTAAGGTCTATTTCCCAAATTAAGCCTCCGATTATGAAGCCCACTCTTGTGCATCCCCACAATTTTCATTGTTAATCTAAGATTTATAAATCTAGCCGGCTGAGGAAGTTGTGCCTCAGCCAGCCCACGATTCAGAGCCATCGGCTCATTCAGAGCCAAGGGCAGATTTATCAACATAGCCGACTATATTTGCAAGTGTTATCGTCGTCTAACCACTAATCGGTGTACATTGCTAGCAGTGCTAATAATATCTCCGAATTCGGAGCAAATGACGGCACGTACAAAACGTTAAATTAATCTTATAAATTAATCTTATGCAACACACTAGAGCAGATCAGGCATTCGAAGTAACGTGTTTTTAGCGCATAAGCAAAATTCAGAATAACACGCAAATGTTTGAAATGAAACCATTTATTTGATCAAGCAGTTGTTACATAAACGCAACCCGCGTATGAGCATTACAATATCGAAAGCAAAAAAAAGGACGCGCCGGGGTAAAGCCAGCATTGAGGATCGACGGTCGCGCTCTTAATCCTTCGCGGCATGCAATACCTTGGGCCGGCCTTGTCTGAGCGCATGAGTCGCACAGTGCCAAACTTCCCCTGATACATTGACAATGTCAAGGCAAAGATCCAGGACAAGGAAGAATGAACATCGTCAGTTGTTGATTCTCCTTTCGGGGTGATCTGCTTCGATGACTTGGAGAATCGTGGATCTCCCATCCTTTGGATGAACTAAACTCCCACAACGGGTGGGTTTTTGCTGCAAACCATCTCAACACCAAGCTTGACCAGAGTTCGAGCTCCTGTAACTAAAATCACCATCCCAAGCAAGAAACGATGAGTCAAGTGCGTTCGTTGGCCGAAGCGCCTACTCCTTTTATTCTCAGCAACGACCGCGATCTCGAGGTCCCAATCCCGAAAAAATTCTATTAATGCCAAAACACGCATTGGTTGAATAAGACGAGCGTCGATTGACATTCGCCATGACCTAGTCATCCCAACGGCCGGCCAAAACACGCACTCTGAGCTCGAGCGAAATATTCATTGATCTAGTCGGCCAGGTTTCCACGTGCCGATCACCTTCGGCCAGCCCATCCATTCAACTGGCTAAGCATCAACGCGCCGACCCAAGTCAAGAGTAAACGGCCGTTAAATAGCCTCAGTAAAAGCTAAACGGTCGACGCCAATATGCCGATCCTGCCTGGGCCGAACGATGTTTATACATTCATTCAAACATTTAAGCAATATGAAATGCACATATACCGAATACGGACGACAAGTATTTATAATTAAACGTTTTTCATTCAATAAAACAATAAGTTACATAGTTTAAAACGCGCCCTGCGTTTCAATCTTACAACGATCAAACTCATACGGCATCAGCCTCATCCTCACTCTTCTCAACATCAAAAGCAGAAAATGAAAAATCTTTATTCCTATAGCGTGGTGATGCCAAATCAATCCCCGACACTCGAAGAGCTTCCGCGGCTTGAGATGCCTTGATCCAACCATGCCTAAATCCACGGTTTTCACATCGGCACACTTCTTCGGCCAATTTTTCCTTGGTTTTTTCGATTCCTACTTTTCGGCCTTCATGGAAACCTTTCTCGTAGGCCCTCCCCTTCGCGCTTTCTAGTGCGAACATGCTTGCCGTCTCTCGATCGGCAAGTGCGGAGCTAATAAGCCGACTAGTAACCCTCTCTTCTACAATTGGGTTCGCCTGCGTAGACTGGGCCTGAGCCGCCTTGGCCTTCCTTAATTCACGATCGGCCGCCTCCAAGCGAGCCTCCAAACTTCGAATATGTTGTTCCTTCTTCTCCATCTCTCGACGGGCATCGCGCAGTCGCATGCCGACTTCATAAGCAGTGTAAAGCCCCTTCACCGCCCCGTGAATGCCTTCACGAAACACCTTATAGTCCTGTCGACCCAGCATTGATTGTCGAACCTCAGGAGGAAATATTTGTTGGGCAAACTCGACCGCTACATCAGGATCTCGAACAATCGAGTCCGCCTCCGTCATGGGTCTATTCTTCACAAACACCGCAAAGCTTAATGGGCACGGATTCGCGTCAGACCTCTTCTCGACTCGGGTTTGTGGAGGTTTACCCTGCGACTGCTTATCTCGCCTGGGCGATCTGCTGCGACGTCGAGGAGACTGACGCCTCTCCCGACCCCTAGAACTCCTACTTCTTGAGCGCGAGGGATCACCACCTTGATTCATACCTCCGCTCAACTCAGCTAGGGTCTTCGCTTCCCCTTTACTGTTAAAGAAGAGTCGGTTCGACATGCGCAGAATCAGTCTTCCTCTAGGAGCTCAAGTCAGTTGTCTACCAAGCTCATAAAGGATAAAGGATGTACCCTTCTTCATTTATCCTTCACAGAGGCAGCACGATCGAGGCAATCTCATTAATTGTAGGTCCTGCATCTCCCGTCGTCGGATGAGTCGATGGCAGGGGCACGATTTTACCATCTATTCGAATACCATAAACTGCCTGGGGCAAGGGCAGATTCATCAATCTATTCGGCTCAAGTACCCTAGCCGGCTCATGAATCGATTCTTCAAACCCCTTCAGGAACCGCCTGGGGCAAGGGCAGATTCATCAGTCTATTCGGCTCAAGTACCCCAGCCGGCTTACGAATCGATTCTTCAAACCCCTTCAGGAACCGCCTGGGGCAAGGGCAGATTCATCAATCTATTCGGCTCAAGTACCCCAGCCGGCTCCCGAATCGATTCTTCAAACCCCTTCAGGAACCGCCTGGGGCAAGGGCAGATTCATCAATCTATTCGGCTCAAGTACCCCAGCCGGCTCACGAATTGATTCTTCAAACCCCTTCAGGAACCGCCTGGCGCAAGGGCAGATTCATCAATCTATTCGGCTCAAGTACCCCAGCCGGCTCGTGAATCGATTCTTCAAACCCCTTCAGGAACTGCCTGGGGCAAGGGCAGATTCATCAATCTATTCAGCTCAAGTACCCCAGCCGGCTCGCAAATCGACAGTTCATAATTCGAATCCAGTCGGCATGAGAAAGACGAATCAATATTGTTTCATTAACATAACCACACAATGTCCACAAGTAGAAATGAAATTACAAGGAGATCTTCATTAATAAATTGCGTACAAGATAGTAACCAATTTATACATGAAAACTACCCTGAACCAACAAAAAACTTACACAAAAACTTCATAAATTAGGAAACACCTCCCAAATTACTCCTCGGTGTCGGATTCGAGTGGCTCAACATCCACTTGCTCGTAAGGAATCGGCAAAGCCAATGTAACCCCAGCGGCAACAAGGGCTTTGAGCCACCCATGTTTGAACCCCCGATTCTCAAATTTGGGAACCTCATCAACATATTCCGTGAAAGCGGCGCTTTTTCCCGCCTCAAAAGCCTCAGATTCGGCCTTCTCCTTGGCCGCCTCAAAAGCCTCAGATTCGGCGCTTTTTCCCGCCTCAAAAGCCTCAGATTACTCCTCTACCTGAGTCTCCGCCTTGGCAAGCTCATCTTTTGAGAGCTTGAGCGATTCCTCACTCGCATTCGCTCTAGCCTCAGCGTCAGAACGAAACTGTTCAGCAGTGCGAGCCCTCTCCTTCTCCGCTTCGGCTCGCGCACTCTCCATTGCGGCCCGCATTTTTTCAAACTCCGCTCTACTCTTCTGACCTTCCACTTCGGCCTGCAAACGGTCAATTCTGCCAAGAGCATCGTGCAGGCAGCGGCCCAAGTCGGCAATCCTGCCGACGGCCTGCAAGAATAAGGGATCATTAGAAACCTTTATGAAAAGAAATTTAGAAATAGATTTAAGATTCTTACCAGAAGTGCCGACTGAGCAAATAGAGCTACGGCCATAATATCAGGCACGGCGGAAAAGGTCGCATTGTCAGCCGGCAAGGAAATCGAAGCCGCCAAACTCAACGCAACAGCAGGATCCTCAATGACAGAAGCATCGGAAGAAATCGGCGTATCTCTAATCTTTGGCTGAATAACAAAAGGAGCAACCACGTCTGATTCTTCGAGGCGAGGCCGTTTGTCAGGAGGACTAATCTCTGAACTGTCTTCCCCCTCGGCGCTGCGTTTCTAGCCGCGCTCTTCCGGAATTGGCCGTTCTTCACTGGCCTGCTGATCACCTTTCTCCGTTTCAATCCTTCAACAATGGGTACGGAGGCCTTAGTCAAACTGGGATCAGAGTCACCGGCCTCGGCCTTTTGACGAGCAGCCATCCGCTCGGCGTTTCTCCTACGCGCCATTTGCGTAAGGCTCTCCTTCGCCATACCTTCGAAAAAATCGCTGGGTAGATCGCCCAAATTGGCGAAAATATCTCCGGGAGAGACTTCTGCCCGACCAGAAGCGGATGGTGAAGAAGGCTGATTGAGTCCGGCAGCCTGAAACGCCGAGCGCACGGCCTCGTCAACTTCTTCGGCCTCCTCAGTGAATTCTCCGGCCGGATCGGCAACTACTTCTATTACCGGCTCTGCGTCTTGCCCCGAATCAGAATCTTCAAGACCAATTTGCCTGAGGTTCTTGTAGCTGGGGAAGATAAGAGCCGAGAGGTGCTGAACGCCAGATGGAATCGGAATGTTGTCCGCAGCCGAAAACGTGGTATAAGTGGGCTCGTACCGAAGTAAAAGGTGGGCGGCCCTCCCCTATTTTTGCACGTTTGGGCGGCCAAAGTAGTCAAGTGCAATCTTAATATCCCTAAGGACCGCGTCGTCAACGGAAGTCAGAATCTTCTTCAATTTATTACCTGCCAAAGAAGAGTGATTAAGTAAAGAGAGCTGATTAAAAGATAACTCATCAAACATAAGATACTACGTGGCAACCTGGGTCACCCTTATGTCTGGGAATGGGGTCTAGGCGATCTTCGCCTTCAGCGAACTCCCAATTACCTCGGACATTGACCATTACATCGTCAACCCTCTTACCAAAACTGGCAAGCATAGTCACCAAATGATGGTCAGTATCCTTGGCCCTAAGGAAGTACCGACCTAGCCGACCAGAGGATTTCGCTAAAGCGTAGCAGTGCCGAATGGCCAAAATTTCGAGATCGATCCCAAGGCGTCGATTCAACTCTATAACACCCATAATGATTCGAAAGAAATTTACATTGGGTTGAGAAGGAATCAGACTCCAGTAGCGAAGGACGGCCCTAAGCAATGGATGTAGAGGGAAACGGACTCCGCCTTCCGCAATGGATAGGAGGGGGAATACGATTGTATTCTGATCCTCCCTCTCCATATCCAGGGTATTGTCCGTTACAAGAGATAGATGGACGTCGTCGGGAATGGAAAAATGTCGTCGGAATCCGGAAATGCGACTTATAGAAAGGAGGTCCTTCAAATGTTTAGCCATCTCGACAGGGATCCAAGGATTCACCAAAAGTAAAAATCATAAACAGAGAATAGGGCTACAAAGAAAAGGGAAGAAAACTTACGAAGAGCAAATGAGGCAAAGGTAGACGGACGAAAGTTGCAGAAAATGCGAATGGGAGAAGGGATGCGCGCTGGCGGTCCAAACGTATCAGATGATAGACGAATTCTGCACCAAAAAGGACCGAAGTTTCAAATCGCAATAAATGCGAGAGACGCATGAATGGAGCGGGAAAGTGTAAAGATAAACGAAAAGGCGTGCGCCTTCTGACATCTTCTGACGTCTTGGGGAACGCGAAGCCGCCTAATCAACACAGCTTTTCGAATTCTAGACCAAACACGCCGATTAACTACCGTCAATAGGGAGTTCGGGGGGCAATTGTGGAAGCCGAATAAATGGCTAAATCGGAAGGGGGATATTTTAGTACAGACATTAACCGGCTGCATCCTGCAAGACTACGATGGGCCGAATACAATACGTAAGCCGATTAAGAAAGAATCTTTGAGGCCGAATGGAAGCACGGGTAATGATTGAAAAGTAGGCCCAGGCCCCGAGGCCTCGGAAGAAACGTGTATAAATAAAGAAGCAGCGTTCTTGGAATGGTATGAAAAAAAAAATCACTTCACTTAACTTAGTAAACAAGCTTTCTTGAGTACCAGGACTGACTTGCCCGTCGGAGTGCTAACCCCGGCACCCCCGACCGGAGTATTTGTGTCTTTGCAGGTGACTAGCTGAGGATCAAGAACGTCTCCCAGGATCTGAAGAGTATTTCCAAAAACCACTTCCCCACAACATAACTCTTGCCTATTAAATTTTAATTTAAGATTTTGGAGTTATATATATTTATTTGCATATTTATTGTGTAATAATTTTATACATATAACTCATGGGTATTAATTTAATTCAACGCTTAGAGTTATAGGTCTATTTTATAACTCTTGCCTATTCATATTTTAATTTAATTGGGAGTTCATTGTATAACTTGTCTCGCATTTTAATGTTATTTAATTTTGCTATTAAATCAACTTATTATTTTACAATTTCTTTAGATTATTTGTTTTGTATTTTGTTGCGGTTTTCTACTAACCTTTTTCATAGGAATATCTATGTGAAAGGGAAGGGAAAAAAAAATACAAATCCAAATGAACAAAATTTGGATTGTAAAAATAAAATTTTGGACTACTACCTGTGAGGCGGCGAAATCTGTTTCAAGGAAACTGCTACTGTGCAGGCTTCGGTTTGCTTTCTTTACCATTTTACAATATTGTGTATTTCTATTGTAATTCTCAGCATGTGTTCTTGGTATTTTTTTTAATTTATTCGTAAATCTATTTATTTAATTTCACAATTTGAACAATACAAATACCTTTAGAAAATAAAACAATCTGAAAGCTAGGTTGTTAGGTTTTTGTAATTTTGCAATCTCATTTGACAAAATTCCTTTCAGTTGTAATTCTATTCGCTCTTTATTTCAGTGAGGCTATGAGTGCTTAGATGTGAATCCAACTTGAATTGTGCCTATAGAAAGGAGTTTGTGAGCTTAATCCTTTCATGTTTGCCACTTCGCTGACTAAGTCGAGGATTGAGCTGCCCGGTCAACTTGCGAGGGTCCAGGGGCAGCGCCCCATGGCGGGTCCGAGATAGTGCCCCAGAAGCAAAAAGCAAAAATGCAATCGAAATTATTCGATTGCTCAAGCTGTCATTTGTTCGCTCGAGCAAAGAAAAAGATCATTTAGTATTTTTGCAAAACGCCTGAACTTTCGGGAAAAAAGTTTCATCGCTCGAGCGATGAAAGTTGCACTCAAGCGGTTAGGTTATATGTTTCGCATCGCCTTTAGTCACATCGCTTGAGCGGTGAAAAGTGCAATCTAGCGGTCTGCGCGATTCAGTTTTCTATAAAATACATTGTTCTCTATTGGTAAGGTTAGAGCCGTCCAGATTTTCAGAGAGGAAGACAAAACAAAGTGTTTTATATTGGAGGGTGCTTTATGAGTGTTTCCTTGATAATTTAAGAGTGATTAATGGATTCGTGAACTTCATATCAATATCATCAAGAGTTTGTTTATTTGCTTTTATTCACAAAAGAGAGAGTTGTTCTTTGTTGGATTTCGAGGAACATGGGCTTGAAGCTTTGGTGGATTCCGGAGTGACTCATCGTCGTGGATTCTACATCAACGTTGTGGATTCAACGTTGGACAAGGCAATTCCAAGGTGAAAACGGTGGTGAAATAGGCACATGAGGGTCGATTCAATTCGGGCATGGATTCGCTAGGTAATTGAGAGTACACTTATATAATCTTTTTTTGTCTTCTTAGTAGATTGTTTTGTAATTTTAACCATAATTTTTTCTATCACATTTGAAGGTGCTCCAATTGTGATTTTTTTATCACATTCTGGGCCACTAGATCTAAAATCAACAACTAAATGGTGATGTAAATAAATCATTAGGATTATCAGAGGCTGCTCAATCCTTCCACTCCAAATTTTATGTCCCTGGTACTAATTAAGTAAAAGGAACAAATACGCAAGAACACAAACCTATATACATGTAAACAAGAGACTATGTATATTTGACTAGGCCTTCCAGGGATAGAAGTCTCGTGTATTGGGATTGAGACTGCCCTTTAGAATACATGATGTGGAACCATATCTTTCTAAATTTTTGTAAGATCTATCTAAATAATAAGCGCCGGCGATGTTTTTCTTTTTAGAATGATAATTTCGCTAAAAAATTTTATGGTGCAAAAATGAAAATTTTGACTTACCACCATTGTATTCTTCAAGATATAAATTCAATTCAACACTATTACACATTTGACATTGGAAGTGAATCAAGGTTGTTTGTGTATCACATGGAAATTCAACTCTGATGATTAATCTTGGTATTATTACATGGATAATAGATTTTTTTATTTAATATTTTTTTTTTTTTTTGATAAATAATAAAATTTTATTGAAAAAGTATCAAGATGATACAATGGAAAATAATAGAAGAAGAAAGTAAGAATCTTTCATTATACCAGTTTCAAAGTATATGAGATTTGTGTCATTTGTCTTTGAAATATGAAAATTTTCATATCAATTTGATCTTCAAAGTATGTTGCTAGCGGTCTCACATCTACCAGGAACCATTAATTTCTCTTTCATTTTTTTTTCCTATTCCCCTACATTTTAGAAATTTTGAATTGCAATAAATAATGATAATCTTTTCTCAACACAAGATTTAAAAAAGTTTTAAAATATATATTTTTTTAAATTCCTCAAAAGAGATTTTTTCCCCCCCTAGAAGGATAAGAACATATGAATTGTGGATATAAAATTATAGGTAGCGTTTGGTTGTGTTTTGTAAATGTAATTTGAGAGTATGAGTTGTATTTTGAGTTTGTGTGTTATGGAATTATGATTTGAGTGTAGAAAATTTGTTTGGTAAAGAGTTTTGAAAATAGTTTTGAAAAGAGTTTTGATTTGAGTGGAGAATTGTTGATGTGACATTTGATATGTGATACAAAAATTTACAACTTATAACTAAACATACAACTCAAAATTATTTTAAAGCACATAAAAAATTTTAAAAATTTCAGAAAATATTTTTTCCGATTATATAAATCAATTGCAAAAAATAAAAAAAAAAATTCACTGTTTCGGACAGCCAGCCGGTCAACCGGCCGAACGATCGGCCGGACGTCCCGTTCCCTCAAACACACCCTCTGTTGTGATAGAATGTTTTGACATAATAGACAGAGCTTCCGGCAGAGTTTTGAAAAATTAATTCCAAAACTCGTACCAAACATCATGCTCAAACTCAAGCGTTGAAAACTAGTTTGAGATCACAAACAAACAGTTTTGTTTTTAGACCTTCATATTGCAATTTTTTCCCCCACAGTTTATATGCCACATCAATTTCAAACAATATAGCAATAACATTGCTATTAAAATCACACTAATGACATCCGGATGACTTAGGTAAATCATAGGAATATTGTGTTTTTTAGCTTGCATGTGTAGATGTCCCTTTCTCAAGCACTATGGTTTGTAAATGACATTTGGATGGACCAACTAGGTTTCATTTTTGGAAATAAAAATATTTGGTCTCTAAAATGTTTTTTTTTTGGGTAAACTATAAATACATTTTTTAAGGTTTGCTTAAAATACAGATTGACCCTTATAATTTAAAAAATTACAAATATCCCCTTATTAGAATTTTTTTATTTAACAGAACTAACTGAAAAAATAAAATTCATAATTGCTCTCCTATATAATAATAAAATTACCTAAATTATTAATTGAAACATATTTTTTACATCATTAAAAACTGTGAATTGACTTGATGATTTATTTATAAAAGGGGCAATTTGTTATGAAATTAGAAACCTCAGGGAATAGAATGTAATTTTCAAAATCACATGGGGCAATTCGTATTTTAATAAAATCTCAAGGGGTTTGTAATTTACCCTTTCTTTTTCATGAATTATGCATTAGTTAGAGGAATAAAAAATAATATTGACATCTATTTTACATTGAAATGTATATTTTTTCTTTTTTTACAAACATCTATATTAAATAAGTCACTTTAGTCTTACTAAAAGAGAAGTTGATATAACTATCCCAAACTTATGAGATGTTACCATGTTTGGTTCTAAAAAAATCAGTTTTTTTATTTTTTGTATTTTTATTTTATTTTTAGTGAAATTTTTAAATATTTTATTCAATTTTTTTTTTTTTTTGGATACACATAATCTAAATACACTTAAAAAGTATAATATTTGTGAAAAAAACTTTTAAAAAATTCATCAAATACAAAAAAATCCAAAAGAAATACGAAAATTCAATAAATTTTGGTATTTTGTTGAATTCAATGATTTTTTTAAAAGATTTTAGTACAAATTTTTTTCTTTTTAAGTATATTAAAATTAAATGAATCTAAAAATTTATAAAATCATTAAAATATTTTTTAAATCATCAAAAATATATAAAAAAAAATGAATTGAAAACTCATAAAACTATTTTTAAAAACTAAAAAGAAAATATTTTTCTTTTTTTTTTTAATCTAAAGAATGATTAGTGCAATTTACGTACCCAAAAAAAGAAAAAGAAAAAAGAAAATAGAGGGTAGATCATGCAACTTGTATTCTTAAATTGATTCAGTATTCGTCCAAACAATTTTTTTTTTTCTTCAATATTCTATAAATTGATTTATTCTTCAATAGTATCCCAACACTTTTATTTACTACCATGAATTGCTTATGCATTTTGTTTGTATTTGTCATTCTCATTCCTGGTTATGCACAACTTTTAGTTTCATAGAAATTTTCTATTCTAATAATTGACTTTGTAAACTTTCTAAATTGCCAAATAGGTCATAGATCAATCTGCAAAAATTCAAAATTCATGGCCTATTTGGCAATGACAATAATGGTCATAATTGACATGTTGTACATGACCACCATGAATCAAACTTAAGTGAGTTTATTATTTTCACTTTAATTTTTTTTGATCTCATGAGCAACAATTATATCTATGAAAAATAGAGCTATTTTTCTATGGTGAGCATAATAATACAAAAAATAAAATAAATTAAAATAATTGTGGCCCTTACTAAATTCTAATATTTTGTAGGTTACTGCATTGACCTATCTTCTCCCTATGATGTCAATAGACTGGCCCAATCTCTTAGCTGACAAGACAAGATTCTAGAGCTATGAATGGGGTAAACATGCCTCTTTCTTTAATATACAATTTTAGAGCATCTCCAACAGTTCACCTGATGTTTCACCAAATCTGAGTCAAAAAGTGGTCATTTCCTTAATTTGATACTTCGCGCTCCAACGGTTCAGTATCAAATCCTTTTCATCAAATTTACGCTGGGACAACCGGTTGGTTGATCAGCCGGTCGACCGGCCAGTCAACCGGTAAAGCCAAATTTTTTTTTTTTTTTGATTTTTTTTTTTTTTGAACTTTTTGAACCTTTTGGTGGTCGACCGGCTGGTCGACCGGTTAGGCAAAAAAAAAAATTTTTTTTTTTTAACTGTTTGAACCTTTTTTTTGGAACTGTTTGAACTTTTGGTGGGCGACCGGTTGGTCAACCGGCCGGTCGACCGGTTCGTCTCCTGGCAACGGTCATGTACAGTGTTTTGGTGAAATGCGGAGTCTGTCATCAATTTGGTGAAACTTTTGCTGAAATCTCATTTTAATATCGATTTGGTGCAACCGTTGGAGCACCAAATAGTAACTTTTTCACCAAATTTCAAATTTGATGCTGGATTTGATGAACCGTTGGAGATGGTCTTACACATATTTCTCTCTTGCACTTTTTATGAAAGTGCAAATTGAATGGGCTATTAGAATAAACATACATCTTTCAGTACCAAGAACTCCTAAATATTGATCCTATCCAGGCAGCTCTTTTATTATTAGATGGTACACATTCAATACTTTCCTGCATTTGTATTCCGTTTTCGCTTTTTTTAATTTTGATGAACTTTGTTTATGAAAGACTATGAACTTTTGATGACACGTGTTGCATCAAATGATTTGTTTTATGCTCCATATCAATTTGTAGGAGCAATTGATAGATTGATTATATGTGTGAACTTAGATGGCACGTGTATTAATGGAAAACTATTTAATAATTTCGGAACACCACGTAATCATACTCCAAGTCAATTATCAATTACTTAGCCTCATGTTATTCCTCCATCTCAACATAAATCGTGAGCCCCTACCCATCTCTACCAATCAAAACCTTATGGAATACTACGTATCCATATTCCGAGAATACTGAATAAACACTCCATATTAATTTATGGAGCCATTGATAGATTGATTGTATGTAATTTTGGTGGTTTAATGGACAATCAAATGGTTGAAATTCATTTTTGTGCAATGATTTGTGAACAGCTCATTCCTTGCAACTCACATGTTTGTTTTTAGTGATTCACTGCAGATCAAAATCCACCGTAAGTCATCAATTAATCTAAAAATTCAATATCTTTTTAAAAGTAAATTAATATAAAATCATTTAGATATGATCATTGCACAAAAATGAATTTCAACCATTTGATTGTCCATTAAATCACCAAAATCACATATAATAAATCTATCAATTGCTCCCATAAATTGATATAGAGTGTAAAACAAGTCATTTGGTGCAACACATGTTATCAAAAGTTCATAGTCTTCATAAACAAAGTTTATCAAAATTTAAAAAGTGAAGGATCGAAACCAGGATAGCTACAGAGATTATTACGTCGGCTTCAAATACCCAGGACTCAAATGTCCACTTTACCAAGGGTCAAGAACCAAGAATCAAGCTCTTTAAATATCCAGTTGAGGACGCTCCTCTAGCCGAGGTTATTGCCTCATTACTTCAAGAATTTTAAAGATTTCTAACTATGCATGAGTTGTCACGCATGGTTCGTTCAATAGATTTTTCCATGTGCCCCATAGCTATTGGTTCGTACCTGACACGCGCTATCAAGTCGTGTCGTTCTGTCCACATCGCCTGACAGGCACATCGTCCTAGGCATTTCATTATGGTTTTGCCGCCTTTTTTAAATTTTTTAACAAAACTCCCTCTTCTCTCTCTTCGTCTTTTCACATCTCATTATCTCGTTTTCTCTTTGCTTAAATTTTTCTCTCTCTATAGTCTGCCATTCTCAAGCTTTTTCGAGCTCTACAACTGTTCCATTCACCTCCTCCGTCATTTTTTTTTTCATAATTTGCTTCCGATCATTCCTGTTGTCTGACTCCAGCGATCTTCATCTCCGTGTCCATTTCTTCGCCTTCAATCAGTAAGTTTCTAACTTCTTTATTTCTTCTATCAATTTTTCACTGTTCATGAGTATATTTTGTTATGAATCTACTTGTATGTTCCTTGCTGCTCAAAATCTATATTCTTCGATTTCGATTGCGCACATTTAGATTTTTCAAATCAATTATCATTCTTGAATCCGTTTGTGGCTCGCCTTTTTTCCGTGCCCCACATTTTGGAAAGGGTTTGAAAGAAAGGCCTCATAGTTCGGACTCCCGCAGTTCTGAATCTAGTCTCACAAGTCCAATATGAAACTGATAAACACTAAAGAGTCCAAATCCGGCAAACTTTTTTTGGAAAATTGATTTTAAATCAAAATTATGCCAAAATTGGACTGCTTTGTCAGATACAGAGTCGCCACCCTAAATATTTTATTTTGAAAAAATTTAGGAAACCTGACTCATGCCGAAGGCCACGTGTCCATCATCACCAAAGTTGCCTCAGCTCGGGAACTTAGGTACGAAAGGGGAAGGTCATGAATTGAGCACCCTCGCTCGCCCGATCAAGATCGGCCTCTACTAATCACGATATGATTTTTTATAAACATTATGTGTTCTTATTCCGATTATTAAACTAGCTTTACTATGTGATATGCGTACAAGCAAGTATAGACTAGTTTGTTTAATTTGGAACAATCCAACTCATGTTTGGTTTGCGAAAATGGTTTGAATTTGCCACCTCAAGTGGGCTTAAAGTTGCGAATTTGCCACCAAACATAGTGGGCTTAAAACATGATTCGCCACACAACAAAGTGGGCTTAAATGCACATTTGTTGAATCGTTCCAATTCAAACAACAGCCTTCTTCCACAGGCATTCATACAATTTAGCAAGTAAGCACATAGCTCATGGCAACATTCACATTCATGCAAGTATGCTAAAGCATAAAAACTCACCTAGTACTCCAAGCTAAGAAAACATGAGTTAGTGAAATAACAATGATTCCTAACTAGTTAAGTGTCTAATGCAACACATGCAATATGCAATTTAATAAGCTCGGCTACTAATATGGCATATGAATCGATTTGAACAACATGCGATTAAAACACGTTATTCAAAGAAGTATTGAAATGACAATGCAGTTTGAATGATGTGCCGAGCCTCAGTGCATGCAATAAGAGATGATGGATACAAGCATTGCAATATGCTAATCGAAATATGTTCCTAATCTAACCATCAAAGCGGTTAAATAAAAGGGGAAAGACATGAGGTTGAAAGACATACACACACGCACGCACATTTATTACAACATTATGCCTCGCGAAGGAGGGTCCGAATGAATAAAAAAAGCTAACTACCTAATTAAGCTATGCTAAGCTAACTAATTAACTAATTATTACAACACTTGAAATGAATGATTAACTAACTATCTAAGCTAATTAATGAATTTAAACTTTAACTAGACTAAGCTAATTAANTCTTTCATGTTTTGCCACTTCGACTGGGCCGGTCAAGGATCGAGCTGACTGGTCAGCTCGCGGGGGTCCAGGGGGCAGCACACCTTGGCGGGTCCAAGGGCAGCACCCTACGGGGTCGAGGGGCAGCGCCCCTAAAGCAAAAATGCAAAATGCATTCAAAGTTGCTTGTCCACTCGAGCGGCCGTTTATGAGCTCGAGCGGAGAATGTTTGGTTTCAGAAGTTTGACCTGTCTGCAAAAGTATTGGGTTAGTGTATTTGACGCTCGAACGGGGCTTTCCATGCTTGAGTGGACCATGTTATATTAGTTCGTGAATCTGATATTTCAGATCACTTTTTCAGTCCTCTCTCTCTCTAAAACTCTCCAAAATTCTAAATCGGGAGCTTTTCTCTCTAGAAGTCATCTTCTCTCTTTGATTTCTCCAAATCCATTGGGATTTAGACTTAAGTTCTTCACCAAAGTTGGTTATCATCTCGAGGGCTTCGTTGTGTGCGGTGAAGATCGAGTTTCGACACCGTTGATTTTGGGGGTTTCATCTCATTTCTTCTTCAAAACTTAAGGTAGGGATTTTCTTAGAGTTATATATATGTTTTTGCAAGATCTATATGATTTTCGAAATCATCTTTCGATAGCTTTGAAAATTGATTATTGATTCAAGAAGTTGAGCGATTTTGAAAGTAGGTTTGTCTCTTGTTATTTTAAAATGATCTTATGGGTTTTGATCTTCGTTGATTGAAGAAAAGATGATTTTGGAAAGTTTTCTTTGAAAGGATTTGAGTTGTATAGTTTTGGTGAGAAAACCGAGAATTTGGGGATTTTTTTAAAAGAGACTGAAAATCCATGAATGATATTGTTATATTTATTTTGTGTGTCAAAATAAATGGATGTTTGGAAAAATTTCTTATTTATATTATATAAATGATGAATTTCAGGGAATATGAGAATTGTTGTTCATTTTGGAAATTATTGTTCAAAATGTTGAAATAGTCTTGAAATGACTAATTGTTGAGGATACTTGAGAAGAGGGAATTGTGTTATTCCTTGGATGATGAATTGGAATAAAAGTATTTTATCTTCATCTTGTGTTATTGGCATAACAATTCATTTAATTACATTAAACTTTGAAAGTTGATTTGAAAACTTGCATTGAGAAAAGAATGTTGAGAAACAAGTTTTCATGAAATGGTTTTGGGGTAAATACGTTGGTAAGTCTTGATAGGTGGTGTAGATGATATTGAATAAGTTGGCCTAAGAGTCCAGGGTAAAAGACCGAAAACCCGCGCAAATAGGTGTCGAGCCTTCCGGTTAATACCAGTAAAAATAACAATTTGGTAGTACTTGTATAGTCTACTTGTAGACACCGACCTAGAGATTACCAGAGTCGTATTTATCGCTCTTGAAATGAATTGTTAAGTTTTGAAGAATTGAAATTGCATGACATCATTGAGCATGATGGTCTTCAAAGATAAAGATGTGATTTTCTTTCAAAAGAGCATAGCATGGCATGTGCATTTCATCTCTTAAGACTTGTATAAAATGTATATACTTTGTTAAGGGTTTCCTACTGGGTTTGATGCTTACCCTACGGGATTTTTGTGCAGGAAAAGATGTGGTGATGCCGCCTAACTAAAGGCAAGGAAATGTGTGTTGAGAGTACGACACTCTTATTTTGCTGTGACTCTGTGTGTAAGCCAAGGGCTATATGTGTGTGGATTTGAATAACCGTTTTGTGTAACTAGGCTCAAGCTTTGGAAACTTGTATACCCTTGGGGGTATTTATTTGTTTATTTTCTTGTTGTTCGGTTAATGTATTGTTGCATGAACAACTATTGTATCATGTAATGTAAGTTTGGAGATTTATATTCGGTTTTCCTTGAAAGAGCCATGATTGTTGTCTTATCATTTGGGCTAGAAATTTGGGGCGTTACAATCTCGGTCGTGAAGAAGAAATGAAATTTTAGTCGACATGCTATATGGGCAAATGATGTAGGTTCCATTACCTCAGGTTACTGAAGTAATAGAACCTAGGGGGCAGTTGTGGAGACGTATTTGAATGATAACACGTGGCTAAGGTGACACCGAAGTGTCAGCCGAGGTGCCACGTGGCTTGGTCATGTGCCGAGGTGATCTCGGCTAGGTCGAGGTTATCTGTGGAGATACTGAAATCCGAGATGAGTGGATAAGAGACAAGAGTCCTAGAACAGGGGAGGATCTTAGTTTGGATAGAGATAAGGCTCAAGAAGGGTTTATCTCTGTCTAGATGAAGGTCCAAGATGAGCATTGAGCTTGAGTCCATTGAAGTGAGGCTTCTAATGGGATCAGGTCACTGTTGGCTATAAAAGCAAGGCACCCTCGTGGGTCTAAGGTAAGTTCTTTCTTATGAGTTTAAGCACAATTTGCTATCTTTGAGAGATATTGTGTAACGCCCTCAAAATAAACCCATAACATATATAATATTGACATGCATTGATTAAGAAAAACGAAACATTATTCCATTCATCAGAGTAATCTTATTAAAAGACATTACATGTAATAACGAAAGTAAATGCCCTACGGGCTTACATCTTTCCAAGCCAACACTTGGACACAAAAGTCGAAGTACTAACTCAATTACACATTAAGCCCTTGGCTTGAGTTCACATGTAATATCAAAATAAAACAAAATAACAACTAACTAAACAGAGTCTTCAACTCCAAATCCTCCCAAGCTAAGTCCTTGGAGGTAGCATATCACCTAGACCTGAAAATGATGTTCCCGTATAGGGTGAGCCACAGCCTAGCAGAAATATACTAAACCAAATATAAGAATTGACTAAAGCAATAGCATTCGATAGATGGTTAACCCTTAAAAATCAATTATAACACAATTCAGTTTCATGACAATTATGTCCATGATACGTTTCACTTTCCGTTATTTATCCAACTTTCCAATTATACAGACATGGCTCAGAACCTGGCCAAACAATACAAATGAGACTACATCTCATATTAATATTACTTCCATTATCAACAATTTCAGTGAGACTAAGGCTCAAACTAAAACACTTCCATAAATCGATAAGTACACATATTTGCTGTACCAAAACACTTCCAAAAATCAATAAGTACACATATTTGCTGTACTAGTGGAGTCCATCCCCTTTCTTCTCCCAAACAAGTTTGAGAGTCCATCCCCTATCTTCCCTCAAACCATGGAGTACATCCCCTATCTCCTCCCAAACAATATGCATATACAATGTATTAAACACTTGTCATATACAATATTCAATCAATACGCGTATTTGCTGTATTAATTCAACCGTCATATTTAATGACTTATTCAATGTGATTAGTTTCAGTTTTCCCTAATCAACATGCAATGTCTACAACAATCACGACTATCCTCCACCGATAGCCCAAAACAATTATTTCTAAACAGAAATAAATGTATCAACAAATATAAAATCAACATTCTCATAGGTGAGTGATTAAACTATCCAACTACACCATTTAAGCTCATAATTCCCCAAATTTCATGAATTAAACTTAATTCCACATTTTTCCCAAAATTAATTATACAAATTAATTTATTACAACAATTAGGGCTTTTCCCATTTTTCCCAAAATCAACCCTAAGGTTCAGTTTTCTCAATTTGTCACTATCAATGACATATTTCATGACTTACAAACACATGAGGTTTAATATATAAAAGAATTCCCTTTTCTCAAATTATAATTCAAACCCTAACTTTTCCCAAAATTTCCAAACAACACCAACATATCAAAATGACTAAAACTTAGGACAAAGCCTATAAGATGGAGTAGGATATCCCTACCTCGAAGTGAAGAACTCAAATGGAGATGATGACCCAAAATCCAAAGTGCTCCAAACCGCCAAACTTTCAGATTAAAACAAAGCCCTCGCGACCCTCTATCTTTTTAACAAAGAACCTAGGGTAGAAACACCCTAAAAGTAGATGAAATCTAAGAGAGAAGGTGTGTAGAGGGAGAGAGAAGACGGACCTAGGGTTTTGAAATCAAAAGAGAATAAAAAAATTGAATTTTTCCCCGCTGCTGCGTACTTATATAAAACAGGCTCGCTCGAGCGTAGACTTGGTCGCTCGAGCGACCAGACACAGAAAACCTCGCTCGAGCGAAGAAAGTCTTGCTCGAGCCAAAAACTCGAAGCTTTAGTTCTGCAACCCAGAAGCACACTCGAGCGACAGAATGCTCGCTCGAGCGAAGAACTCGAAAACATACACCTCGCTCGCTCGAGCGAAGGAAAGCTTGCTCGAGCCAAGAAACACAGCTCTCAGGTCAAAAAGAGACGCAGACGCCCACTCGAGCACAAGACTTCTCGCTCGAGCCACCAGACACAAAACTCAACTCTGGCTCGAGCGAAGGAACCCTGGCTCGAGCGAAGGATCTAAAACACAGAGCTCGCTCGAGCGACCAACTCCTCGCTCGAGCGAAGGACCAAAATTCTAGGCAGCAACCATTTGCTCCCAAACACTCCCAACCTGTAACAAACCTGCCCAATACATCACATAACAACAGGATCCACGGAACCTAAGTCCGGATACAACAACCAAATGGGGAAAGACTGGGGTCGCTATATATTGATTACTGACTTGATCGTCAGAGTGCCCTTGGGTGGACGAACCACCATCAGATTCTCATCTTCTTGTACAGGTTGTTGGGCTTAATCTATTCTGCCGGTGCTCTCTAGTTGAGTTCCCTGTTTGGCTGTGTGGTTGAAAATCAACACCCACAGGTGTCTAGTGCAAGTTAAAAATCTATATCGAAGTGGGATGTCACCAATTGATATACTAAGATTTCATCTTCATTTATTATGTTAATTTTTTTATTTTGTCTTATATAAAAATTAACTAATTAATTAATTTAATATTTTATTGATACAAATGCTTCAAGCAAAACTGTTATACCATCAAGATGAAAACAAACATTTTTCTTTTGAACATTGTTGGCCAATCTTGCAAAACAATATCAGGTGGCAAGATGTAATTGCTACGAACACGGTGAAGTCAAAGAAACATATACCATTTTCCCCTAATTCAGCCCCCATTCCCCTATAGATGACTGCATTTCTCTTGAAGATAACAACAGTCCAAGTGTTGGTAATAATCCAATCGGTGAGGGTAGTGTCTCTGCAAGCGATAAAAGGCCGATGGGTACGAAAGCTGTAAAAGAATTATTTTGGAGAAATCAAGTCGTTGAAGCTGAAGTCCAAAAAATGAGCATACAATTGGAGACATTTAACCAACACCTTGCTGAGAAAGAAAAGAAAAAAGCTAAAAAAGAAGAAAAAAGGATTCAAGCACTGCAGGAGATGAAAGAACTTGAGATCAAAAGACAAGAACATGAGATCAAAAAGGAAGAACATTTGATAATGATTATGGACATTTCTTATTTGGACCCTCAGACAAAAGTGTATTACATAATGCGAAAAAATGAGATTTTTGCCAAGTGGTTAGCAAATGTCAGCAACCCAAATTATTATTTTCCCCTGCCTCCTGATGAATAATTATGAGAGAATGTATTTTTTAATTTTGCAATGTCATTTATTTTTTAATGTAATTTTTAGTCTTTATTTGCAATGTCGTTTCTATGCTCTAGTGCAATTTTGTGTATTTAATTTTTTTTCCAATTTTTAAATTTTTTATATTTGTCTAGTCGGGTCTAATACAACTGAATGTAACACGCACAAACATGACAATATTACAGATGTGGGTTAACATTACAACCTAAATGTAACGTCATTGGAGGCTAATGAAAGTGTGCTAATATATGGATGTACCATTTTACAATGCGAATGTGTTTTTTTTTTTTTTGCATCTGAATGTTGCATTTGATATGGTCACATTACGTTAAGTTTATGTAGGTGTCACGTTACATTTCGTAAACTTAATGAGTTTTTAATTTTTTTAATTGAATGTGAAAATGTTGCTGGTTTATGAAAAATGGTACATCCATACATTGGCACACTTTCATTAGCCTCCAATGACGTTACATTTAGGTTGTAATGTTAACCCACATCTACAATATTGTCATGTTTTGTGCGTGTTATGTTCGGTTGTATTTGTCTTTGAATTTTTATTGTGACGTTGTTATATTAAGTGTTTATGTACATGTCACATTACATTTCACAAACTTAATGGGTTTTTAATTTTTTTACTTTTAATGTGAAAATGTTACTGGTTTATGAAAAATGGTACATCCATAATTGGCATACTTTCATTACCCTCCAATGACGTTACATTTAGGTTATAATGTTAATCCACATCTATAATGTTGTCATATTTTGTGCATGTTACGTTCGATTGTATTTTTTCTTTGAATTTGTGTTGTGACATTGTTATATTCAATGTTTACGTACGTGTCATGTTACATTTTGCAAACTTACTAGGTTTTTGATTTTTTAAATTGAATGTGAAAATGTTGCTTGTTCGTGTATTTTGAAATTCAAATTCACATTCATATAGATATGATCTATGGTAACATTCAATTTTCTATATATGATTTTGCCATTATTTATGATATTAACAACTAATATTGAGGGTAAATGTATATTTTGAAATTCACATTCACATTCATATAGATATGATCTATGATAACATTCAATTTCCTATATATGGTTTTGCCATTATTTATAATATCAACAACTAATATTGAGGGTAAATGTGTCAACAAACTTTCCACAGGACTTATGGGAACATAAGTTTTTTAATAGGAGCATATGTAGCATAAGTCTCCCTAATAGGACTTATAAATAATTTTCCTAATTTTTTTTACAAGCAATTAAAAGAAGGTCACAAAAGACAAAATTTATTAAAAAAAAATACTGAAAAACCTATATCTAAACAACACCTACAAACTTGGAGGAAAAATTGGTTGAGATTTGCCAAAATAGCATGTGACCATTGGAACACTATTACTATAATTTGGCAAAATAACACTATTCATTGCCAAATTATAATAATGACAATGCTATTTTAGCAAACACCATTAGAGATGCTCTAAAGGAAGGCAGTGTCAATTTACCAAATAATTCGAAAATCTCAAATATTTAAGAAGTAGGTTAAAAATTAATTTTTTATTTTTTTTTTAAAAAAAAAGTATAAAAAAGTAAAGAAATAATTTGACTCAAAAGAGATTAAAAATCAAAAAACTACTTTTAATCTCTTTGTCAAAAGCGCCAAAAGTTGAGGGACAAAAACGGAAAGTAAAAAGAGGGCCATGGTTACAATATCTCTCCCAACTCCCACTTAGAGCATTCCTAACAGTTTCTCTAAACCTACTTCTTACCTATTTTAGGAGGTTGAAGGCCCTTTATATACGCCCATCAGCTTCTCCAAACAATTTTCTAAATTAATTTTTGCTACAGTGACTCCATATTTGTAGGGAGTCACTATAGCTCTCCCAAAAAATTATTATTATTTTTTTAAAACTATGTGCTGTACACATTTCTGATTTTTTTTTTTTCAAAATTCATAATTAAAAAACATTTAATAGAATAGAAAATTTGTTTAAAAGTAGATAAAAAAGTAATCTTCAATAATATTTTAAGATAAAATTTAGATAATCCACTAAGAATGCTTTTATATTATAGTAGTAAGATAAATACGTTGAGTTGAGTCGAGTCTTTCCTAATCCCGATTTGACGCTGACATCATGTTCATGGGATGATTTTTTCTTAGTTTTTAGTTTTTGGTAGATTTGATTATTAGTTTTTGCAAGTTTAACTAGGTTTCTCAATTATATATTTTAGTTAAAAAATTAAAAGGTTATTATAAATTATCATATCACACTACTAAAAATCTGTCACGACCCCATTCCGCCCCTAGTAGAATGGTGCCGTGATGGCCAGTAATCCGAGATTACCAAAGGCCAATTTGCAAAGTTTCACACACAATCAGAGTATAAATATATGGGGCCTACATGTGCGGAAGCAAATTTAAATATAAGTAGTCCATAAGCGTTGTGCATAGATCAAATGAAATGACATACATCTTAACATGGTTTTACAACTTGGATACAAATAAAATAAAGTACATGTTACATCTTGATCAAAAGGCTTCTTAAGCCGACATATACAAAAGATATGAAATACAAGCCAAGAAGCATAATCTTCAAGATGCTAGCAAAAGTATGAATCCAAAACATCTAGCAAAAACACATCTAGGCGTCGCCGCCTTCTTGCTCGTCGCCTACATATATATGGGGAGAGGGTGAGCTTGGATACTCAGTGAATGATATAAGTAATAAAGGTTTTAATGAATGATATCCGGGAGGTTTATCAAAACAATACATATCATAGCTTGTACAAAATCAAAGGATGAACAAAGTTCATCTATCAAGTCTTCCAAAGCTTCAAGGGACGCTTACTAGCATCAATATAATACAAGGGATGACATTCCTGACAAAACAAGGGAATAATCGACCCGAAATTGATTAGACAAACCCACCCGCACAAGGCCGTCGGTGGCAAGGGAGATATCTCAAGCAAGGGTACTAGTTGCATTATAGTCCCCTAGCACTAAGGACTTTCCAAGAATGTCATCAAAACAAGATAGTACTTGATACAAAACTAGGGATAATCATTCATACACGAACAAATACTTTTCCAAAGCAAAACAAGCAAGGTTTTATCAAAACTTTATAACATAGCTTTATTAAAAATACCACTCGCATAGCTCTTCGGGTGTAGGGCTTAAGGAAAGAATCCAAGACCTACAAATACATGGCAAAGTCTACTGAATGCATTTCAAGAAGACAAGAAAGAATGCTCAAAGATAGTTATGAAATGCATTTCTCAAAACAAGCTTTACATGAGTGTAAATGGTCCCGGCACTCTTTCTAAAACCAAGTCAAAATAAAGCAATCATGTGCTGGGAGTCAAACACTGTTTTTCATCTCAGGAAACATGCTGGGTACCAACCAGGTCTTGGCCAAGGTCCCACACCTCTTGGCCGAGGTATGGTCCCAACGACCACATTCAGGGAAATGAAGTCTGGGAAAATCTGGGTTTCCTTTGAAGAACATGAAGAATGTGAACATGAAGAGCATGAATGTTAAAATCATAACTTCTTTATTCAAAATCTGAGTTTTCATGATATGAGTTCAAAAACATGGACCTGGGTACCCACACTTGAAGATCTTATGAAAACAAACACAAAAACATGGATCTTGATACAAACTTTCGGATCAATACATGGTTTTACTTCAAGAACACAAGAACATCATTTTCTCTTTCTAAAACCGAATTTAAAGCAATGCATGGTTCATGAATCATGCCAGATCATGCAATGTGGTTGATGAACATAAAGAACAACAAGAGCATATCAAGAATCTAACCTCAAAACACGAATCCAACGGTTCAAACTCTAAGGATCAAGCTTGGAAATCTACCTCTCTCTCAAGAACTCCTCTACCTCTCTTCCTAGAGCTTCTCTCTCCTCAAAGACAAAGATATGACAAATGATATGTTTTCTCTCTTTGCCGGCTGACTTAACCCTCTATCAGGACACGTGGCAACGACTGATTGGCTCTCTTAAAAAAGGTGACTGAATGACAAGACAAGAGCATGACAAAGGATGTACAACAAGAAAGGTGACAAGGGCACTCTAACGAGGTAATGATCTTGGATTAGGACATAGGCTTCGGCAAGGAGGTTTCAATGATCTCAGCTAGGAAGGACAACACTTGGCCTAGCTGTCCACAACTCGACCTAGATGTGCCACATCTCGGTCTAGGTCGTACCAATCCAGGAACAAGATCATTAGGTGCAAGGATCAAGGATCTAGAACGCCTAGATGATAACATCTCGGCTTAGATGATACATATCTCAGCCTCGGTGATGCACACCTCGACCTAGATGATGACATCTCGGCCAATATGCCAGGGTGAAGGTGGAGGTCAACCAAAGTGGTTCCAAGATGGTCCTAGGTGTAAAAGGTTCAAAGGTGTGACCTAGGCTTAAGATGACCTCGGCTCTACACACCAAGCAAGGAACAAAACATGTAAGCAACACTTAGACAAGACAAATCAAAGTCTATAGATGCAAACTTAATAAGACAAAATCATGTAAAGCATATGAGCATGACTAAGACAAAGTAAGGGTTGTTACAAAATCAGACTTTTTGTGATGGTCTCAAACGTCGCAAAAGGTCCATATATCGTCACAGAAGACTTTTTGCGATGGAGCAGCGATGGAAAATGGGGGGTGGCGGAAAGGGGCGTGACAAAAAGTATTTGCGACGATTACAAACTGTCGCTTTCTTGTTGCAACGGCTAATCAATGGTTTTTGCGACGGTTTCACCTGACACAAAAAAGGGGGAAAATGTCATTTTGATTGCCGTCACCAAAAACCTTTTTTAGCGACGGTATTTGCCATCGCAAAAAGTATTATTAGCAACAGTCTAAAACGTCGCCAAAAATGTAGTATTAAATTAATACTGTATTGGCAACAGTTTAAACCATTGCAAAAGATTTATTTACGACAGTTGAAACCGTCGCAAAAGATTGGAACTAACATGTATATGCGACAGGTTAACCCATCGCTAATAAAATATAAGGAAATGAGGATTACATTAGTGACGGTTTATTATTGTCGCGATAAAATTATTTTTTATAAAATCATATTTTATCAAATATTCTCTATACAAATTATTAATATTTTCTAAAATACATCCATATCAACATCCACATCCACATCCACATCCAAATTCACATTCAAAAAATTATATACCAAATATGTACCTTGCAACAATTGTCACCCAAATATTCTTTACAAAAATATATAAAACGACCTCTAACAATACTAATAATTTTTTATATTCAAGAACTCAAATTTTTAGTACCGACAATAGAAATTAAAAAAAATCATATACAGTGTATCTTGTTTTGATATCAATAGTAAGCTCCAATATCAATATGTGAAGATATCATGTACTCAAAAGGTTTGCATCTGCAAAAAGAAAACAAAAAAAAATCATCATTTACAACATAATTATTTTCAAGCTTACAGAAAATTTAACACATTTGATATTTTTTTCAATAAATAAATAAATAAGATTGTAAACTCCAATAGCAATATGCGAAGATATCATCACGTACTCAAAAGGGTTGCACTGGCAAAAAAAACCAAAAAAAAAAAATCATTTACAATATAATTAATTTCATGCTTACTAAAAATGTAAAACATTTTATATTTATTTCAATAAATAAATAAATAAGATTGTAACATATACAAATCGAGCACCACACAATGTATCTTCCCACTGCTTCTCCAGCTGTTCTTAGACATCGGGACGTTGTTTCCAAAAGAGCGTTTGGCTTGTTCGCTTTTAAGACAAAAACTTTGCAATATTTAGGGCCAATTGGAACTCCATCAATTTCACACAACGGATCGACACTAATAAGAAGTCCATCCGCTAATTGAACTCTTGGTATTACAGAATTCTCCAAAGAAACTTTAATTACATCCTACAATGATGATAATACTATTAAAAACAGGCAACGATTGTACACATAGTGCTATAATCTAACAATAATCGAATAAACACAAAAAGAGTTTGTAAAGAAGAAGTTTTCATCGAGTTTCCGTCTTCTCCTACAAGTCATGTGTGCTGATTATGTTGTGCGTGTCAAGTTTCGTTGAAATCCGAACCCATTTTAGCATTTTAGTGTGTCAACTGGTTCGAAAAAGAGTTATTAAGTAATAAGACTTCATAAATGGAAATTAATCTCTAGATTCAAAACCGAATCAGTTTCGAGTCTCGTCTTCTCCTACAAGTCATGTGTGCCTAGTATGTTATGTATGTTAAGTTTCGTTGACATTCAAGCCTGTTTGAGCATTTTAGTGTGTCAACCAATTCGAAAAAGAGTTTGTAAAGAATAAGTTTTCATAAACGGAAAGAAGGCTCTAGATTCAAAATCGGTAACCGATTTCGAGTTCTATCTTCTCCTACAAGTCATGTGTGCCTAGCATGTTGTGTATGTCAAGTTTTTTGACATCCGAGCCCGTTTGAGCATATTAGTGTGTTAATCGGTCCGAAAAAGAGTTTGTAAAGAATAAGTTCTCATAAAAGGAAATTAGGCTCCAGATTAAAAACTGAGAAACGGTTTCAAGTCCCGTCTTCTCCTACAAGTCATGTGTGCCTAGTATATTCTGCGTGTCAAGTTTCATTCACATTAGAACCCGTTTGAGTATTTTAGTGTGTCAACCGGTTCGAAAAAGAGTTATTAAGTTATAAGATTTTATAAACGAAAATTAAGCTTTAGATTCAAAATCGGGAATCAGTTTTGAATACCGTATTCTCTTACAAGTCATGTGTGCCTAGTATGTTGTGCATGTCAAGTTTTTTTGACATTCGAGCCCGTTTGAGCATATTAGTGTGTCAACCGGTTCGAAAAAGTTAAGTAATAAGTTTTCATAAACGAAAATTAGGCTCTAGATTCAAAATCGGGAATCAGTTTGAGTTCTGTCTTCTACTACAAGTCATGTGTGCCTAGCATGTTGTGCATGTCAAGTTTCGTTGACATCCGAGCCCGTTTGAGCATGTTAGTGTGTCAACCGGTTCGAAAAAGTGCTTGTAAAGAATAAGTTTTCATAAACAGAAATTAGGCTCTAGATTCAAATCTGGAAAACAGTTTCAAGTCCCGTCTTCTCCTTACAAGTCATGTGTGCCTATTATGTTGTGTGTGTTAAGTTTCGTTGACATCCGAACCCGTTTGAGCATTTTAGTGTGTCAACTGGTTTGAAAAAGAGTTATTAAGTAATAAGATTACATAAACGGAAATTAAGCTCTAGATTCAAAACCGGGAATCAGTTTCGAGTCCCATCTTCTCCTACAAGTCATGTGTGCCTAGTCTGTTGTGCATGTCAAGTTTCGTTGACATTCGAGCCCGTTTGAGTATTTTAGTGTGTCAACCGGTTCGAAAAAGAGCTTGTAAAGAATAAATTTTCACAAACGAAAAGAAGGCTCTGGATTCAAAACCGGGAATAGGTTTCAAGTTCTGTCTTCTTCTACAAGTTATTGTGCCTAGCATGTTGTGCATGTCAAGTTTTGTTGACATCTGAGCTCGTTTGAGCATTTCAGTATGTCAACCGGTTCGAAAAAGAGTTTGTAAAGAATAAGCTTTCATAAACAGAAATTAGGCTCTGGATTCAAAACCGAGAAACGGTTCAAGTCCCGTCTTCTCCTACAAGTATGTGTGCCTAGAATATTGTGCATGTCAACTTTTGTTGACATCCAAGTCCGTTTGAGCAGTTTAGTGTGTCAACCGCTTCGGAAAAGAGTTTGTGAAGAATAAGTTTTCATAAACGGAAATTAGGCTCTAGATTCAAAACAAAAAATCAGATTTGAGTTTCATCTTCTCCTACAAGTCATGTGTGCCTAGTATGTTGTGCGTGTCAAGTTTTGTTGACATCTGAATCGTTTGAGCATATTAGTGTGTCAACCGGTTTGAAAAAGTTAAGTAATAAGTTTTCATAAATGGAAATTAGGCTCTAGATTCAAAACCGGGAATCAGTTTTGAGTTCCGTCTTCTCCTACAAGTCATGTGTTCCTAGTATGTTGTGCGTGTTAAGTTTTGTTGACATTCGAACCCGTTTGAGCATTTTACCGTATCAATCGATTTGAAAAGATATTAAGTAATAAGTTTTCATAAATAAAAATTAGGCTCTAGATTCAAAACGGGAATCAGTTTCGACTCGTGTCTTCTCCTATAAGTCATGTTTGCCTAGTATGTTATGGCTGTCAAGTTTCATTTACATCCGAACTTGTTTGAGCATTTTAGTGTGTCAACCGGTTTGAAAAAGAGTTTGTAAAGAATAAATTTTCATAAACGCAAAGAAGGCTCTAGATTCAAAATTGAGAATCGGTTTCGAGTTCTATCTTCTTCTACAAGTCATGTGTGCCTACTATGTTGGGCATGTGAAGTTTCGTTGACATCTGAGCCTGTTTGAGCATTTTAGTTTGTCAGCCGCTGTTGAAAAAAAGTTTGTAAAGAATAAGTTTTCATAAACGAAAATTAGGCTCTAGATTCAAAACCGGGAATCGATTTCGAGTTTAGTCTTCTCCTACAAGTCATGTGTGCCTAGTATGTTGTGCGTGTCAAGTTTCGTTGACATCCGAAACCGTTTGAGCATATTAGTGTGTCAACCGGTTTGAAAAAGAGCTATTAAGTAATAAGTTTTCATAAATGGAAATTAGGCTCTAGAGTTAAAACTGGGAATCATTTTCGTGCCCCGTGTAACACCCTCAGATTTAACCCATTATACATATAACAATGACTTGCATTATTAAAAGAAAACATTGCATTATCTCATTCATCAAAGTATTACGAAATAAAAACATTTCATGTAACATCATAATAAATGCCCTACGGGCTTACATCTTGCCAAGCCAACACTTGGACACAAAATTATGAGTTCTAACTCAAATACAAATAAAGCCCTAGGCTTGAATGTTTACATGTAATTCAAATAAAAACAAATAACTAAAGACAAGGCTTCAAAGTCCAAATCCTTCCAAGCTAAGTCCTTGGAGGTAGCTTATCACTTGAACCTGAAAATGATGTTCCCATATAGGGTGAGCCACAGCCCAGTAGAATATACTAAACCATATATAAGTATTGAATAAAGCAGTAGCATTCAATAGATGGATAACACGAATTATCAGCCTCACTTTCCATTAATTATTCAACTATCCATTATTACCAATATGGCTCAGAACCTGGCCAAACTTACAACAGTGAACTGTATATAATATTCACATTACTTCCAATATCAACAAAACAAATGAGACTTAGGCTCATATCACAACACTTCATACTTCCAGATTGATACACATTTTAGTGCTGTATCAATAATATCATATATATAAACACTTCAATATCATTAAGCACACATAAAAGTGATGCTAATGGAGTCCATCCCCTATCTCCTCCCAAACAAATTCCGGTTTAGAGGTCCATCCCCTATCTTCCCCTAAACCGTGGAGTACATCCCCTATCTCCTCCCACACAATATGCAAATGCACGCTCAATCAATACACGTATTTTCTGTATTAATTCAATAGTCAAACAATGACTTAACCAATATGATTAGTTCCAGTTATCCCTAATCCACATGTAATGTCTACAACACTCATGACTATCCTCCACCGATAGCCCAAAACAGTTATTTCTAGACTGGAAATAAATAAATCAACAATTCAATAGGCGAGTGATTTAAATTAATCAACTACCCATTTAATCAATAAATTCCTCAATCTCATGAATTCAACTAATTTCCCCCAATTTTCCTTAAATTAATAATACAAATCAATCTATTAAACAATTAGGGTTTTTCCCAAAATTACCAAACTACCCCAACATATTAAATGCCAAAACTTAGAACAAAACGTATACATTGGAGTAGGAAATCCCTACCTCGAAGAATTAACCAGAATGGAGAAGACGAAGATGAAAGACCCAAGTCCAAAGTGCTCCAAATTCACAAATTCTCAGATTAAAACAAAATCTCGACCCACTCTATCTTTTAATAAAGCAACTAGGGTAGAAAACACACCCTAAATAGATCAAACCTAAGAGAAAAGGTGAGTAGGGAGAGAGAAAAGTCGGACCTAGGGTTGGAAACAAAAAGAGATAGAAAACTGATCAAAAAAACCCGTTGCTGCCTATTTAAACTGAACAGGCTCGCTCGAGCGAAGACATGTCACTCGAGCGACCAGACACAAGAAAGCCTCGCTCGAGCGAAGAAAAGCTCGCTCGAGCCAAAAACTCGATGCTTCAGGTCTGCAATCCAGAAGCACGCTCGAGCGACAGAAAGCTCACTCAAGCGAAGAACTCGAAAACATACACCTCGCTCGTTCGAGCGAAAAAAGCTCGCTCGAGCGAAGAAACACTACTCTCAGGTCTATACTAGACGCAATCGCTCGCTCGAGCGAATAAAATCTGGCTCGAGCCACCAGACACAAAATACATCCCTCGCTCGAGCGACCAACCCAAAAACTGGACAGCAACACTTGTTCCGAACCCAACCAACTGAAACAAACCTGCCCAACACATCCTATAACTCCAAAAGAGAAATAAAGGATGACAACATAATTATACAATGACAGAATCTACGGAACCTAAGTCCGGATACAATAATCAAATGGGAAAAGACCGGGGTCGCTATAACGTCTTTTCCTACAACTCATGTGTGCCTAGTATGTTGTGCATGTCAAGTTTCATTGACATCCGAACTCGTTTGAGCATTTTAGTGTGTCATCTGGTTTGAAAAAAAGTTATTCAGTAATAAGTTTTCATAAATGGAAATTAGGCTCTACATTCAAATCCGGGAATGGGTTTCAAGTCCCGTTTTCTCCTACAAGTCATGTGTGCCTACTTTGTTGTGCATGTCAAGTTACGGAAAAGAGTTTGAGCATTTTAGTATGACATCCAGTTCGGAAAAGAGTTTTTAAAGAATAAGTTTTGATAAACGGAAAGAAGGCTCTAGATTCGAAACCGAAAATCGGTTTCAAGTTTTTTCTTCTCCTACAAGTCATGTGTGCCTAGTATGTTGTGCTTGTCAAGTTTCGGTGACATCCGAGCCCGTTTGAGCATTTTAGTGTGCCAACTAGTTCGAAAAAAAGTTTGTAAAGAATAAGTTTTCATAAACGGAAATTAGGCTCTAGATTCAAAATCGGGAATCGGTTTCGAAATTCGTCTTCTCCTACAAGTCATGTGTGCCAAGTATGTTGTGCGTGTCAAGTTTCGTTGACATCCGAAATCGTTTCAGCATTTTAGTGTGTCAACCGGTTTGAAAAAGAGTTATTAAGTAATAAGTTTTCATAAACGGAAATTAGGCTCTAGATTTAAAATCGGGAATTGGTTTCGAGTTCTGTCTTCTCCTACAAGTCATGTGTGCCTAGTATGTTGTGCATGTCAAATTATGTTGACAGCCAAACCCGTTTGAGCTTTTTAGTGTGTCATTTGGTTTGAAAAATTGTTACTAAGTAATAAGTTTTCATAAAATGAAATTAGGCTCTACATTCAAAACCGGGAATCGGTTTCAAGTCCCGTCTTCTCCTACAAGTCATGTATGCCTACTACGTTGTGCATGTCAAGCTTCGTTGACGTCCGAGCCTGTTTGAGCATTTTAGTATGTCATCCAGTTCGGAAAAGAGTTTGGAAAGAATAAATTTTGATAAACGGAAAGAAGGCTTGAGATTAAAAACGGAAATCGCTTTCGAGTTCTGTCTTATACTACAAGTAATGTGTGCCTATTATGTTGTGCATGTTAAGTTTCATTGACATCCGGGCCCGTTTAAGCATTTTAGTGTGTCTTCCTGTTCGAAAAAGAGTTTTTAAAGAATAAGATTTCATAAACGGAAATTAGGCTCCATATTCAAATTTGAGAATTGGTTTTGAGTTTTGTCTTCTTTTACAAGTCATGCGTTCCTAGTATGTTGTGCGTGTCAAGTTTCGTTGACATTCGAACCCGTTTGGGCATTTTAGTATGTCAACCAGTTTGAAAAAGAGTTATTAAGTAATAAGTTTTCATAAACGAAAATTAGGCTCTAGATTTAAAATCGGGAGTCGGTTTCGAGTTCCGTCTTCTCCTAGAAGTCATGTGTGCCTAGTATGTTGTGTGTGTCACGTTTCGTTGACATCCGAACCTGTTTGAGCATTTTAGTGTGTCAATCAGTTTGAAAAGAGTTATTAAATAATAAGTTTTCATAAACAGAAATTAGGCTCTAGATTCAAAACCGGAAATCGGTTTTGAGTCCTGTTTTCTCCTACAAGTCATGTTTGCCTAGTATGTTGTGCGTGTCAAGTTTCATTAACATCTGAACCCGTTTGAGCATTTTAGTGTGTCAACCGGTTAGAAAAATAGTTTGTAAAGAATAAATTTTCAAAAATGCAAAGAAGGCTCTAGATTCAAAACCGAGAAACGGTTTCGAGTTCTGTCTTCTTCTACAAGTCATCTGTGCCTCGTATGTTGTGCATGTCAAGTTTCGTTGTCATCTGAGCCCGTTTGAGCCTTTTAGTGTGTCAACCAATTCGAAAAAGAGTTTGTAAAGAATAAGTTTTCATAGACGGAAATTGGGCTCCAGATTCAAAAACGGTAATCAATTTCAAGTTTTGTCTTTTCCTACAAGTCATGTTTGCCTAGTATGTTGTGCGTGTCAAGTTTCGTTGACCTTTGAGCCCGTTTGAGCATTTTAGTGTGTCATCCGGTTCGAAAAAAGAGTTATTACGTAATAAGTTGTCAAAAACGGAAATTAGATTCTATATTTAAAATCAGGAATCGGTTTCGAGTACTGTCTTCTCCTACAAGTTATGTGTGCCAAGTATGTTATGCTTGTCAAGTTTCGTTGACATTCGAACCTGTTTGAGCATTTTAGTGTGTCATCTGGTTTGAAAAAGAGTTATTAAGTAATAAGTTTTCATAAATGGAAATTAGGTTCTACATTCAAAATCAGGAATCGGTTTCGAGTCCCGTCTTCTCCTTCAAGTCATGTGTGGCTACTATGTTGTGCAGGTTATGTTTCGTTGACAATTGAGCTTGTTTGAGCATTTTAGTATGTCATCCTATTCGGAAAAGAGTTTGTAAAGAATAACTTTTGATAAATGGAAAGAAGGCTCTAGATTCAAAATCGAAAATCGGTTTCAAGTTCTGTCTTCTCCTACAAGTCATGTGTGCCTAGTATGTTGTCCATGTCAAGTTTCGTTGACATCCAAGCCTGTTTGAGCATTTTAGTGTGTCAATCGGTTCGGAAAAGAGTTTGTAAAGAATAAGTTTTCATAAACGAAAATTAGGCTCTAAATTCAAAACCGGGAATTGGTTTCGAATTTCGTCTTCTCCTACAAGTCATGTGTGCCAAGTATGTTGCGCTTCTCAAGTTTCGTTGACATCCGAAACCGTTTCAGCAATTTAGTGTGTCAATCGGTTTGAAAAAGAGTTATTAAATAATAAGTTTTCATAAATAGAAATTAGGCTCTAGATTTACAACTAGGAATCGGTTTCGAGTTCCGTCTTATCCAACAGGTCATATGTGCCTAGTATGTTGTGCATGTCAAATTTCGTTGACAGCGAACCCGTTTGAGCATTTTAGTGTGTCATCTGGTTTGAAAAAGAGTTATTAAGTAATAAGTTTTCATAAACGGAAATTAGGTTCTAGATTTAAAACCAGGAATCGGTTTCGAGTCCCGTCTTCTCTTACAAGTCATGTGTGCCTACTATGTTGTGCACGTCAAGTTTCGTTGACATCCGAGCCTGTTTGAGCATTTTAGTATGTCATCCGATTCGGAAAAGAGTTTGTAAAGAATAAGTTTTGATAAACGGAAAGAAGGCTTTAGATTCAAAACCGGAAATCAATTTCAACTTTTGTCTTCTCCTACAAGTCATGTGTGCCTAATATGTTGTGCGTGTCTAGTTTCGTTGACCTCTGTGCCCGTTTGAGCATTTTAGTGTGTCATCCGGTTCGAAAAAGAGTTTGTAAAGAATAAGTTTTCATAAATGGAAATTAGTCTCCTGATTCAAAACTAGGAATCGGTTTAAAGTTCTATCTTCTCGTACAAGTCATCTGTGCCTAGTATGTTGTGCGTGTTAAGTTTCGTTGACATCCGAACCCGTTTGAGCATTTTAGTGTGTCAACCGGTTTGAAAAAGAGTTATTAAGTAATAAGTTTTCGTAAACAGAAATTAGGCTCTAGATTGTAAACTGGGAATCGGTTTCGAGTTCTGTCTTATCCTACAAGTCATGTGTGCATAGTATGTTGTGTGTGTCAAGTTTCATTGACATCTGAACCCGTTTGAGCATTTTGGTGTGTCAATCGATTTGAAAAAGAGTTATTAAGTAATAAATTTTCTTAAATAGAAATTCGGCTCTACATACAAATCTGGGAATGGGTTTTGAGTCCCGTCTTCTTCTACAAGTCATGTGTGCCTACTTTGTTGTGCATGTCGAGTTTTGTTGACATCCAAGCCTGTTTGAGCATTTTAGTATGTCACCCGGTTTGGAAAAGAGTTTTTAAATAATAAGTTTTGATAAACGGAAAAAAGGCTCTAGATTCGAAACTAGAAATCAGTTTCGAGTTTTGTCTTCTCCTACAAGTCATGTGTGCCTGGTATGTTGTGCTTGTCAAGTTTCGGTGACATCCGAGCCCGTTTGAGCATTTTAGTATGTCAACCGGTTTAAAAATGAGTTTGTAAAAAATAAGTTTTCATAAATATTAGGCTCTAGGTTCAAAACCAGGAATCGGTTTCAAGTTTCGTCTTCTCCTACAAGTCATGTGTGCCTAGTATGTTATGTGCGTCAGGTTTCGTTGACATCCAAAACCGTTTGAGCATATTAGTGTGTCAACCAATTTGAAAAGGAGTTATTACGTAATAAGTTTTCATAAACGGAAATTAGGAGCTAGATTTAAAACAGGGAATCGGTTTAAAGTTCTGTCTTCTCCTACAAGTCATGTGTGCCTAGTATGTTGTGCATGTCAAGTTTCGTTGATATCCGAACCCGTTTAAGCATTTTAGTGTGTCATCTGGTTTGAAAAAGAGTTATTAAGTAATAAGTTTTCATAAACAGAAATTAGGCTCTACATTCAAATCCGGGAATGGGTTTCAAGTCCCGTCTTCCCTACAAGTCATGTGTCCCTACTTTGTTGTGCATGTCAAGTTTCTTTGACATCTGAGCCTCTTTGAGCATTTTAGTATGTCATCCGGTTCGGAAAAGAGTTTTTAAAGAATAAGTTTTGATAAACGGAAATAAGGCTCTAGATTTGAAACCGAAAATCGGTTTCGAGTTTTGTCTTCTCCTACAAGTCATGTGTGCCTAGTATGTTATGCTTTTCAAGTTTCGGTGACATCCGAGCCCGTTTGAGCATTTTAGTGTGTCAACTAGTTCGAAAAAGAGTTTGTAAAGAATAAGTTTTCGTAAACGAAAATTAGGCTCTAGATTCAAAATCGGGAATCAGTTTTGAATTTCATCTTCTCCTACAAGTCATGTGTGCCAAGTATGTTGTACGTGTCAAGTTTCATTGACATCCGAAATCGTTTAAGCATTTTAGTGTGTCAACCGGTTTGAAAAAGAGTTATTAGGTAATTATTTTTCATAAACGGAAATTAGGCTCTAGATTTAAAATAGGGAATCGGTTTAAAGCTCCGTCTTCTCCTACAAGTCATGTGTGCCTCATATGTTGTGCAAGTCAAATTTCGTTGACGGCTGAACCCGTTTGAGCATTTTATTGTGTCACCTGGTCTGAAAAAGAGTTATTAAGTAATAAGTTTTCATAAACGGAAATTAGGCTCTAGATTCAAAACCGGGAATCGGTTTCGAGTCCTGTTTGCTCCTATAAGTCATGTGTGCCTACTTTGTTGTACACGTCCAGTTTCGTTGACATCCGAGCATGTTTGAGCATTTTAGTATGTCATCCGGTTCGGAAAAGACTTTGTAAAGAATAAGTTTTGATAAACAGAAAGAAGGCTTTAGATTCAAAACCAGAAATCAATTTTGAGTTTTGTCTTCTGCTACAAGTCATGTGTGCCTAGTATGTTGTGCGTGTCCAGTTTTGTTGACCTCCGAGGCCGTTTGAGCATTTTAGTGTGTCATCTAGTTCGAAAAAGAGTTTGTAAAGAATAAGTTTTCATAAACAGAAATTAGTCTCTAGATTCAAAACCAGAAATCAATTTAGAGTTCTGTCTTCTCCTACAAGTCATCTGTGCCTAGTATGTTATGCGTGTTAAGTTTCGTTGGCATTCGAACCCGTTTGAGCATTTTAGTGTGTCAACCGGTTTGAAAAAGAGTTATTAAGTAATAAGTTTTTGTAAATGGAAATTAGGCTCGAGATTGTAAATCGGGAATCGGTTTCAAGTTCCATCTTCTCTTACAAGTCTTGTGTGTCGAGTATGTTATGCGTGTCAAGTTTCGTTGACATCTAAATCCGTTTGAGCATTTTAGTGTGTCAATCGGTTTGAAAAAGAGTTATTAAGTAATAAGTTTTCTTAAACGGAAATTAAGCTCTAGATTCGAAACCGGGAATCAGTTTTGAGTCCTGTCTTCTCCTACAAGTCATGTTAGCCTAGTATGTTGTGCGTGTCAAGTTTCATTGACATCCGAACCCATTTGAGCATTTTAGTGTGTCAACCGGGTAGAAAAATAGTTTGTAAAGAATAAATTCTCATAAACGCAAAGAGGGCTCTAGATTCAAAATCGGGAATTGGTCTCAAGTTCTGTCTTCTCCTACTAGTCATGTCTGCCTAGTATGTTGTGCATGTCAAGTTTCGTTGACATCTGAGCCCAGTTGTGCATTTTAGTGTGTCCACCGGTTTGAAAATGAGTTTGTAAAGAATAAGTTTTCATAAATGGAAATTAGGCTCTGGGCTCAAAATCGAGAATCGGCTTCGAGTTTCATCTTCTTCTACAAGTCATGTGTGCCTAGTATGTTGTGTGTGTCAAGTTTCGTTGACATCTGAAACCGTTTGAGCATATTAGTGTGTCAACCGATTTGAAAAAGAGTTATTATGTAATAAGTTTTCATAAACGGAAATTAGGCTCTAGATTTAAAATAGGGAATCAGTTTAAAGTTTTGTCTTCTCCTACAAGTCATGTGTGCCTAGTATGTTGTGCATGTCAAGTTTCGTTGACATCCGAACCCGTTTGAGCATTTTAGTGTGTCATTTGATTTGAAAAAGAGTTATTAAGTAATAAGTTTTCATAAATGAAAATTAGGCTCTACGTTCAAATCTGGGAATGGGTTTCGAGTCCCGTCTTCTCCTACAAGTCATGTGTGCCTACTTTGTTGTGCATGTCCAGTTTCGTTGACATCCGAACCTATTTGAGAATTTTAGTATGTCATCCGGTTCGGAAAAGAGTTTTTAAAGAATAAGTTTTGATAAACAGAAAGAAGGCTCTAGATTCGAAACCGAAATCGGTTTCAATTTTTTCTTCTCCTACAAGTCTTGTGTGCCTAGTATGTTGTGCTTGTCAAGTTTCGGTGACATCCGAACCCGTTTGAGCATTTTAGTGTGTCAACCGGTTTGAAAAATAGTTTTTAAAGAATAAGTTTTCATAAACGAAAATCAGGCTCTAGATTCAAAACTGGGAATCGGTTTTGAGTTTCATCTTCTCTTACAAGTCATGTGTGCCTAGTTTGTTGTGCGTGTCAAGTTTCGTTGACATCCGAAATTGTTTGAGCATATTAGTGTGTGAACCGGTTTGAAAAAGAGTTATGAAGTAATAAGTTTTCATAAATGGAAATTAGGCTCTATATTTAGAACCGAGAATCGATTTCGAGTTCCATCTTCTCCTATAAGTCATGTGTGCCTAGTATGTTGTGCATGTCAAGTTTCGTTGACATTCGAAACCGTTTGAGTATTTTAGTGTGTCATCTGGTTTGAAAAAGAATTATTAAGTAATAAGTTTTCGTAAACAAAAATTAGGCTCCATATTCAAAATCGGGAATCGGTTTCAAGTCCCATATTCTCCTACATGTCATGTGTGCCTACTAGGTTGTGCATGTCATGTTTCGTTGACATCCGAGCCTGTTTGAGCATTTTAGCATGTCATCTGGTTCGGAAAAGAGTTTGTAAAGAATAAGTTTTGATAAACGGAAAGAAGGCTCTAGATTCAAAATCGGAAATCGGTTTCGAGTTCTGTCGTCTCCTGCAAGTCATGTGTGCCTAGTATGTTATGCGTCTCAAGTTTCGTTGACATCCGAGCCCGTTTGAGCATTTTAGTCTATCATCCGGTTCGAAAAAAAGTATGTAAAAAATAAGTTTTCATAAACGAAAATTAGGCTCCAGATTCAAAACCGAGAATCGATTTCGAGTTTCGTCTTCTCCTGTAAGTCCTATGTGCCTAGTATGTTGTGCGTGTCAAGTTTCGTTGACATCCGAACCCGTTTGAGCATTTTATTGTGTCAATCAGTTTGAAAAAGAGTTATTAAGGGTCTGTTTGGTAACCATTCCGTTTTCAGTTTTCAGTTTATATTTACAAAAATTTAAAACATTGTCATAAAAACTTATTTGATAATTTTTTTAGTTTATAAATAGTTGTCTCAGTTTATAAATTTCAGGAAAAAATGTAAACTCAAAAATGAGTTTACGTTTTCAGTTTTCAATTTTTTTTTCAAATAAATTTTTTTCAATTATTTTTTTCAATTAATTTTTTTAATTAATTTTTTTCCAATTAATTTTTTTTTCAATTAATTTTTTTTCAATTAATTTTTTTCCAATTAATTTTTTTTTCAATTATTTTTTTTGATTAATTTTTTTCAATTATAATGTGTGTGATCTCATTGTCATAAATAATAAAAATAAATATAAATATTTTAAGTCTGAACAAACATATTTTTTAGTTTATGTTTTTAAATTTTTTTAAACATTTTGTTCAAACCAAACACATTTGTAATTTATGTTTTTCTAAAAATAAACAAAAATCAATTTATAAAAATTTTATAAACATAAACCAAAAACGTAAACGTTACCAAACGCTACGTAAGTAATAAGTTTTCATAAACGGAAATTGGGCTCCAAATTCAAAATCGGGAATTGGTTTTGAGTTCTGTCTTCTCCTACAAGTCATGTGTGCCTAGTATGTTGTGCGTGTCAAGTTTCATTGACAACCGAACCCGTTTGAGCATTTTAGTGTGTCTATCGGTTTGAAAAATAGTTATTAAGTAATTAGTTTTCATAAACGGAAATTAGGCTCTAAATTCAAAATCGGGAATCGGTTTTGAGCCCCGTCTTCTCCTACTAGTCATGTTTGCCTAGTATGTTGTGCGTGTCAAGTTTCATAAACTAATACATGGTTGCACCAAATTATTATCCATGTGAAGCCTTCATTGTGTAGTAAGATGAAGGCAAATTTGGGCACATTGTGAGGAAAAACAAAGGGAATCAACACAGAGGCCCTATAACATGAAGATATTGTAGGAGATTTCCTAGAGCTTCAAAACTTTATTTTTTATTTTTTATTTTATTTACTTATTATTATTTGTATTTATTTATTTCTTTTAATTGTATTATTTGTTTGAATTTTAAACTTGTATTTGTTTTCAAAATAAATGGGTGTGCCTGTTCCCAACAGACATCAAGGAGTCTATTTAAAAGATGACTCTTACTCAGGAAAAAGGAACGTATTCTGATTACGTACTCTTCCTCTTCTTGGCTATATCTTTCATATTTCTGGGCAATTGAAACAAACTTGGCAAATTCTTCTGGTGCAACTGTGCATTGTGTCAGATTCTTGTGAATTCTTGGGTTGTATCTTGGAGTCGTTTGTGATCATTAGAACCTGTACGGAGGGAGCACATAACGACTTTAAGACAGCGTCTTTGACGTGCCTCTCCGAATCACATAGGCTATTTTCTTTATCTTCTTCTTATTCTGCATATGTATATATAAGTTTATATTGAATTGTAAAAACCTATTTTTTTCAGAATCTGTTTTGCTTTCAATTTTATTCTATAAAATTGATTTAAAATAATTATTTTTCAATCCCCACAACAATCTAAAGTCGTTATGTTTTGTTTTTAAAAAAAATAAAAAAATTACTACATTCTGTATATATTCAATTCTTACCATTCTGTACAAAAGCCTATTTTCATTGACTTGCATAGTTTATTTCTTTTGTTAATCTTAATGGGCATGAACATTGTTGTTTTGATTAACTTTTATTATTTAATCCTAAAGTCTCATTAACATACCATTAATATTAATTCTTTAATTTGTTGACTCATTTTTTTTTTCCCCGAAACCTCATATTTTTTTTAAAGCAATCCGTGTAAATTATTGTATGGAAAACTGTTTGTTTGTTGCATGAAATTCTGTGTAAACCTATTTGTTTCTTCCATGTTTTTATGGTTTAAGATCTATTAAAATAAGAGGAAAATAATAATAAAATATTTATATTACAAGTTTAATTTGTATCAAGATTTTGTCTTTATCATCTTTTATAAATATATATTCTTGAGTTGTTGGATGTTAATTGTCAATTACAAATTTAAATAACATTTGTGATTGTTTGATTGTTATTCATTTATTTTTTGTTATCTCTCACAGGTTTTATAATTATTTGCTCTCTTGTACCTTAACTAATTTATTTTTATGACTAATTTAAAAGAAATTGTTAGTGTGAAAGCTGAAAATTTTAATGGTAACAATTTTGAAAGATGGCAAAAACAAACAAAATATTGGTTGACCGTGTTGGGTCTTATATCTACCATAAAAGAACAGGACTTTGTTGGATCTTGGTTGTCACCTGAATAAATAGAATTTCATTGTTATAATAGAATCCTTAGTGTGTTGTCTGACCATTTATATGATGTGTATTAGTCAATCACCTCGATTGCAAAAGAACTATGGAAAACCTTAGAGGCTGAATATGGAACTGTAGATGCTGGTATTGATAGGTTCATTGTCTCTAATTTTAATAGGTGTAAAATGAAAGATGACATACTTGTAGAAGACCAAATTCATAAGTTTCAAGAACTACTTAGAAAAGTAGAAAAGAAAGGGACAACCTTTAGTGAAGAGTTTAAAGTGTCTTGCCTTATCGATAAATCACCTCTATCTTGGAATGACTTTGCTAAGCGTCTTAGGCGCAAACAAGGAGATCTGTCATTAACTCAACTAATCAATACACTTAGGGTGGAAGAGAAGCATAGATCAAATCTAGAAACTGGAAAAGAGAAAACTCCTAAGGTAAATTTGGTGGAAAATGGGAATAAGAATAGTTCCAACAATAGGAATAGCTTTCGACCTAAAGGTAAAATTTTCAAGAACAACCTTAAGTTTAAATCTAGAGGTCAAAATGGCAAACACCATAATAAAAACTACCAAGCCAATGCTAATCTTTTTAAGGGACAAGGGAGTGGCAAAAGGTTGTGCTATTTATGTGGAAGAACCAATCATTATGCTAAGGATTGTTTTTTTAAGAAGACTGATGAGTATAAACCAAGGTTCAACAATAAGCAAAGAAATCAAGGTCATAATGCTCAAGTGAATATGATTTTAGAGAAAGAAGAAATTGCTGGACCATCTTTTAAGTATAATCCTGAAATTAATTCTACTTTTGAATATCAAGATTGGTGGTTAGATTTTGGGGCTAATATACATGTATGTTTTAATTGTGGTTTTTTTAAAACTTTCCAGAAATCAAGTGGAGGAAGTGTAACTTTGGAAATGGATCAAATGCACCGATACTTGGCATTGGAGATATAGATTTGAAGATGACTTCTGAAAAAATCTTAACTTTGAGAGATGTGCGATATGTTCCTAAAGTTAGAAGAAATCTTATTAGTGGATCATGTTTAGTACAGTTAGGTTACAAAATTGTAATGGAATCGAATAAAATTGTAATCAGTAAAAATGATATTTTTATTGGTAAAGGTTTTGTATGTGATGGTTTTATTTAAATTAAATGTATCTTTTGACGTTAATTATATCTCTCATAATATTTTGAATATTGAAGTTTGTGATTTGTGGCATAGAAGGCTTGGACATGTGAATTTAAGAAAAATTAGGAAAATGATGGATTTAGAATTAGTACCTAAATCATCTGTTGATGTTAAACGCAAATGTGAAGTATGTGTGCAAGCAAAACAACCTAAGAAACCTTATAAATCTATACAAAGAAATTCACAACTCTTAGACCTTATACATAGTGACGTTTGCGATTCTAATAGACCACTAACTAGAGCAGGAAATAAATATTTTGTAACCTTTGTAGATGATTGTTCTAAGTTTTGTTACTTATATTTAATTAAAACCAAAGATGAAGTGTTTAGTAAATTTAAAATTTATAAAGCTGAAGTAGAAAATCAATTAAAAGAAAGATTAAGAAACTTAGATCTGATAGAGGAGGTGAATATAATGTAGGTACCCTTAGTACTTTTTGTGAAGAACATGAAATTATTCATGAAGTAACCCCACCTTATTCTCCACAATATAATGGGATAGCTGAAAGGAAAAATAGAACTCTTATGGATATGATAAATGCAATGCTAATTAGTTATGGTTTACCGGAGAGCTTGTGGGGGGAAGCGATACTCACTACCTGTGTTATATTAAATAGAGTAATTGTGAATGATAATGATAAAACATCTTATGAAATCTAGAGAAAACGAGTACCTAATCTTAAAATGTTAAGAGTGTGGGGGTGTTTAGCAAAAGTAGCAATTCCAGAACCTAAACGTAAGAAAATAGGACCTAAAACTGTGGATACCGTTTTCTTAGGATATGCTCAAAATAGTAGTGCTAATAGATTTCTAGTAATAAATTATGAAATTAGTGAAATTACCAATAATACAATAATTGAATCTCGTGAAGCTACATTTTTTGAAGATATTTTTCCATATAAAACTAGGATATCAAATCAGGTTGTAAATAGAACTTCTACTCATAGTACTAGTGTTATTCCTTTGAGAGATGATTCTGAACATCTAAACATAGAAACTAGAAGAAGTAAGAGAACTAGAATAGAAAAAACCTTTGGAGATGATTCTTATACTTTTTTAACTGAAGGAGAACCAAATACTTTTATAGAAGCTATGTCGTCTTTAAATGCACCTTTTTGGAAGGAAGCTATTAATAGTGAGTTTGAATCTATACTTCAAAATAATACTTGGGAGTTGACTAATCTACCTCCTAGGAGTAAAGCTATCGGTTGCAAATGGGTATTTAGAAAGAAATTAAAACCTGATGGGAGTATAGATAAATATAAGGTAAGATTAGTAGCCAAGGGACTTACACAAAAGAAAGGAATAGATTATTTCGATACCTATTCACCTGTTTCTAGGATTACAACCATTAGAATCTTAATTGCTCTAGCATCCATTTATAATTTAGAAATTCATCAAATGGACGTTAAAACTGCTTTTTTGAATGGAGATTTAGATGAAGAAATTTATATGGAGCAACCTGAAGGTTTTGTGGTTTAAGGACAAGAACATAAAGTTTGCAAGTTGGTTAAATCTTTGTATAGACTTAAGCAAGCTCCTAAACAGTGGCATGAAAAGTTTGATAAGATAATTCTAGAATTTGATTTTAAGATCAATGAACATGATAGATGTGTATACTATAAAGAAGATAATGAAGAATGTATTATTTTGTGTTTATATGTTGATGATATCTTATTATTTGGAACTAATTTAGAGATAATTAAAAATGTGAAATCTTATTTATCTTCAAAATTTGATATGAAAGATTTAGGAGAAGCTTATATAATTTTGGGTATGAAATTAGAGAAAACAATTAAAGGTATTACATTGAATCAATCTAGAATCCTAGAGAAAATGTTTAAAATGTTTGATTATTATAATCTCAAACCTGTTTCAACTCCTTTTGATCCTAGCATGAATTTGAAGAAAAATAATGGTGTACCTGTATCTCAACTTAGATATTCTCAAATTATTGGATCACTTCTCTATATTGCTAGTAAGACTAGACCTAATATTGCTTATGCTGTTGGGAGATTAAGTAGACATACTCATAATCCTAGTAAAGATCATTGGATTGCTGTGGAAAGAGTTTTTAAATATATAAGAGGAACTCTAGATTATTCACTTTGCTTTAGTGGTTTTCCTAATGTGGTAGAAGGTTATAGCGATGCTAATTGGATAACAGATAACTTAGATGTTAAGTCTACTACTGGGTATATATTTATGTTAGGCAGAGCAGCAATATCATGGGGTTCTAAAAAACAAACCGTTATCTCTAGAAGTACAACAGAATCAGAACTTATAGCCTTAGACACTACGTGTATTGAAGCTGAGTGGATTAAAAATTTACTCCTTGATATTTCACTTGTGAAAAATCCTATACCTGCTATTTCTATACATTGTAACAATAGAGCTGTAATAGAACTTGTGAGACAGGCATATACTAATAAAAAGATGAATAGGCATATGCAAGTGAGGTATAAATCTATAAAAAGTTTGGTGAATAAAAATGTTGTATCTTTGAATTTTGTAAAATCTGAAAAGAATATTGCTGATCAGTTAACAAAAGGCTTATCTAAGAGTGTAGTCTTAGATTTATCGAGGGGGATGGGTCTAAGCCCATAAGGAGTCAACTAAGGAAGTAACCTGACTTCTGTGATTGGAGATCCCATGAAAGAAGTTCAATGGGTAGAAACAATCCTTATAGTGTGACTCATATTCCAGCACTTTAAAGAAGGAGACTTTATTAAAGTTATTATTTATATTCTCCTGCTCATCCCTAAGATATTAGTGCTGATGTAAATGTGATGGTTAAGGAAAAGTTTTTACTCTAAATGAATCCGAGGCGAGCAAACTCTCGCAAGATAGACATCCGTCACTTCTATCTTTGGAGGATTCACCTAAGTGAGAGCGTCGTGAAGCCGCGACCGTGGAAATAGGGCTATTTCCTAAAACTCTCATGAGAATCAAGATTGAGCACATGGCTGTAATAGTGCTAACCCGCCACAGTTATGTTCATACCATATGTGTGACATGTTGAATTCTGGTAAAAGGATTTAGTTCAAGACCTGTTCACTAAGATTCTTTCAGAATGAAACTGTTAACACTAAGTGAGGTTCAAGTTTGAAAACACCTACACCCATTGTATGGTTTTAAAGTTGCCCATATTTTTATTATTTTTTCTATTTTATTTTATTTATTTGACAGTTTTACAAAGTTTTGAATCTTGTGGGGGATTGTTGGAGATTTCCTAAAGCTTCAAAACTTTATTTTTTATTTTTTTTTATTTGTATTTTATTTATTTATTTATTTCTTTTATTTGTATTATTTGTTTTAATTTTAAACTTGTATTTGTTTTCAAAATGAATGGATGTGTCTGTTCCCAACAGACATCAAGGAGTCTATTTAAAATGACTCTTACTCAGGAAAAACGAACGTACTCTGTTCTCTCTCTTTCTCTTCTTTATATCTTTCATATTTCTGGGCAACTGAAACAGACTTGGCAAATTCTTCTGGTGCAACTGTGTATTGTGTCAGATTCTTGTGAATTCTTGGGTTGTATCTTGGAGTCGTTTGTGATCATTAGAACCTGTACGGAGGGAGCACATAACGAGTTTAGGACAGCGTCTTTAACGTGCCTCTCTGAATCACACAGGCTATTTTCTTTATCTTCTTCTTATTCTGTATATGTATATATAAGTTTATATTGAATTGTAAAAACCTATTTTTTCAGAATCTGTTTTGCTTTCAATTTTGTTCTATAAAATTGATTTAAAATAATTATTTTTCAATCCCCACAACAGATATTCGAGGAGGTTTGATGTCAAAAAAAGTTACTAAACGACAAGTTTTCACAAATGACAAGTTGTTAAATTGTTTGAAAGTTCACCTCATCATCTGGTGGTGATGTATTTGGGTTCTCATCGGCCTCATAATCTGTAGGTTCACGGTGGCCACTCCATGCATCCTTTCCTTGTGATATTCATGGTATTCCTTGTTAATCGTATTCATATTCAATGATACAATTGTGCTGCAATTAGATATTTATAAAACATTTATTTACACCAAACCTGTTTGTTGTGATTTGTACTCCCTTCGTGAGACACAATAGCCAACATTTTAGCTTTCATTTGTTGTATCTGGGTTGAAAGCTCTGCTTGCATCTCCTCCCTCAATTCCTCTCTAATCTCATCCCTCAGCTCTTGTCTCAACTCCATACGAACCTGCTTGGTGATTTCAGCAACAGTCGATGACTAAGATCCTAACTGTGATGACTTAGATTTATCTCCATACACCATGCTCCAAGGCACATCCTTGCCATAAGTACGACAATATCCATGCCCATCTTCACCAACCATGTCGTGGAAAACACTATCTCGAGCATCTTCAGTAGTGCAATAATCTTCAGGCAACATGAACAGTTGGCGCTCAAACTCATCCTATAAATTAAAATAACAAGTATATATACATAGTTATATAGTTCAAACAAAATCAAATATAAATACAAATTTAAGGATTTGAAAGTACCATGGTCTGCCTGACATCAGTGTCAGTTTGATTGCGTGTATATTTCCAAACACTCATTTTATCCGTGGGAAACCCTTCAGCAATCATCTGAAAATTCAAAAATTAATTATTATCTAAGTAATTTACATGCATATTGATATCTACCTAAATAATATATACCTTCCTTCGAATCTGAGTGAAGTACGTCCTATCGTATGATTAATATAATGAAAGGAACGACTTCCAGCATTGTGAATTGCAATGTCCTATAAAGTTTCCATAAATGTAAGTCGCAAGTATACAAAGTTATTAATTTTTCTAAAGCTATGTGCTTTGTAATTAACTTATTTTATATACCTCTACTTTCTTAGTCTTCCAATAATCAACAAGATCATACCACTGTTCTGGAACAATTTGCAGAGGCACCATGTCTTTAATATTAGGATGATGCTTGTTAGGCTTAAAATACTTGTTCTTGATCTTGTTTTTGTGATCCTTCCACAAGTCATTGCACTTTTTCAAGCAACGTGGTTTGTACCCCTCCGGACAAATTTGTAAATTATTATACAGTACAATTTAAATCATTAGTTCAATTAATAATATAATTAAACAATTTAGTAAATATGCTTTTACTTTAACGTCCGCCCATGCTGACTCAAGAACATCAATAGGCACTTCGGTCCAATCAACGTACGTAAAAGAAACAATGTTCCCATTACGTATCATGAACCCAAGTTGGCTAGTTAACTTAGACCGATTATCTCCCATAGGATTGAAGTCGGCATCAAAATCAATGGCCAACTTCTTGCCCGTACCCCAATCTTTAATGCCTTTTGCAAATCCTCGACCTCGAGTGGAAGATAAAGAAACTATAAGGCATGTGAGGAACAATGAAAAAAAAACACATATTACAAAAATTGATAATAAATAACTTGTAGTTGAATTAACGTAATTAGATACATAACCATTTGTTATACCTGAGTTGGCTTGTGAATCGGTCGCTAGATTTGGAACACATTAGAAGAATAAACAAATTATGTAAGAATATAATAAACAACATATAAATTAAAGCATAAATTAAATACATGAAAGCAAACATGTACCTGAGGTGGGATATGAAGAAGTCGTCGGTCCTAGCATATGAAATTAGGAAGTTTATGTATAGTGAAAATGAAATAATTTAATTAATATAATTTAAGTACATAACAAATTTGTATGCCTATGGTGGCTTGTGAAGACGACGTTGGTCAAGACAATTATGATGATGATGGTGGATGTATCGGTGGCTGTGATGGTGGTGGTGGCTATATCGGTGGCTATGATGGTGGTGGTGATTGTGTCTGCATACACAAAACATCAGCCATAGTGCGAGAGGGATGATTAAGCTTCCTTTTCCATGCCATAACAATCTGTAAGAAATACAATTGAAAATATAGGGAATAGTTTGGAGTTATAATAATGTAAATACAATACAAACATAATAAATAAATTGGAAGCACATAAAATTGTTAAACAAAGTAACATGCCCAAATATGTAGGTCATTAAAGTATGACAATTTACTGTGTCATTACAGAATCCCAACAATTATTACAAAATATCTTAATCTTCTCTCATTTCAACATCAACAATTTCTCCTTCTACGACTTCCCTCACCCAGCCAACTTCTTCATCACGAACCATTATATTTTCTTCTAATTGTTAACTAGTATATGGCTTAGTTTCTGGATCAGTAGAATACATATCAAATAAACCCCTTTGAGACATCTTCACAACCACTTGCCAATCTGATTCTATAGGGTCTGCAACATACCAAACTTGCTCAGCTTGGGATGCCAAGATGAAAGGTTCATTGGTGATTTGATCATCTCGATAAAACGAATGGTTGAAGTTAATCAACATGAACTTGAAATTATCTTCTTTCTTCCCTCGAACATTGTCAATCTAGTCACACTTGAACAATACATACTTCATTGCATTGGTGTATCGGATTTCAATGATATCTGTCACTTGTCCATAATAGTACATAGCCCCCACACGAGGATTTTTGTCCTTCCGGCTAGCATAACTGATAGTATCTGCTTTCAAAGCTACACCAGAATTTTGATTGGCTTGACGGTCATCCATAGCCTTGACCCGAAAACGGAACCCATTAGTTATGTAACCGGTGAACCTTCTTGCTCCGTTATGAGGACCATTTGCCAATGTATGAATCTATTTAGAAAATGTGGCGTTATCAGTCCTTTGCAAAGTGTGAACCTATTTAAAACATGAAAGCAAATTCAAAACGCAAATCGACCTAAGTTGTAATATATAGCTAGATTTGTCCATACATACGTGTTCTTTAAATCAAGTGTGAAAAGTTTTGAAATGTTCACTTTGGCGTTGATGATCACCAGCACGAGGCATTTTCATCTTAAGTACTTCAAGGTGTTTCCTATATACGTTGAAAATTATCAATTACAAATTAATATTTGAAACGTAATAAAAAAACAAAACTTGGCAAATATTGAGTGAGAGGTACCTACTTTAGGAATGGTTCAACTGCTCTCGTATTGAACAAGATATATCAATGACACTGTACATAAGAAGTATGACCAAGGTTGAAAGTTATGGTTTCACCAACAGCACGACCCATATTATCTGCACCATTGTAGTTCCTTACAGGCCGATTCAATTTAGTTTCCACATCATTCAGATATTGAGCGCAAAAATTCATGCATTCTTCCATAAGATAACCTTTAGCCATTGAACCTTCTGGATGAGCCCGATTACGTACATATTGCTTTAAAGTAAGGAGATATCTCTCAATCGTATACATCCATCAAAATTGAATCGCTCCAGCCACCAATGCTTTATCACCTAGGTGTATAGGCAGATGCTCCATTATATCAAAAAAAAGCTGGTGGAAATATTTTCCCCAAATGACAAAGTGTTAGTGCTATACGACCTTGGATATATTTATGCTAAACATAATATGAGCAATAACTAAAACATTAGCATTTGATAAATGTTTAATTCATATGAATCAATTCATAACCCATTTCAATTACATGACAAATGTGCCCATGTTTCATTCCATTTTCCATTTCTTAACCAATGTCCCAATTCATAATCCTGACTCATAACCTGGCCATATACTTTAAATGAGATTATACCTCATATCAACAACACTTCCATAAGCCTTGAAAGATACACTTATTTGCTGTATTAATAACATGCAAAACACTTCCATACTTCAAAAATGATACACATATTTGCTGTATCAGAAATTCGATAGATACACATTTTTGCTGTATCGTTGGAGTCCATCCCCTATCTCCTCCCATATAATATAAAGTTTAGGAGTCCATACCGATACTCGACTGAAAACTGTTGTTGTAGGCAAACTCCACCAAGGTAAAGTACCTCTCCCACGTCCCACTAAAATCAAGGACACAACCTCAAAGCATATCCTCAAGGATCTAAATAGTACGCTCGGACTGTCCGTCAGTCTGAGGATGATAAGTCGTGCTAAAGGTCAATCTAGTACCCAAGGCACTCTGCAAACTCTGCCACAACCTAGCAGTAAAACATGGATCTCTATCTGAGACGATCGACACTAGGACCCGGTGCAACCTCACTATGTCCTGAATATACAAGTCAGCAAGATGATCTACCGAATCTCTCACGCGCATAGGGATAAAGTGCGCCGACTTAGTCAACCAGTCTACAACCACCCAAATAGCATCACTACCCCGCTGAGTCCTCGGAAGACCTACAATGAAGTCCATAGTGACATGCTCCCACTTCCACTCGGCAATAGGCAAGGGTTGCAACAAACCCGCTGGCCTCTGATGCTCGGCCTTCACTTGCTGACAAGTAAGACACTTCGATACGAAAACTGCCACATCTCTCTTCATACCCCGCCACCAAAACTGGTGACCCAAATCACGATACATCTTGGTGCCTCCCGGATGCACCGCAAGGCGTGAATGGTGAAACTCTCGAAGTACCTCCTCTCAACAAGACTCCAGTACAAACAAGCGGTCTCGGTATCTTACACTCAGGTCAGGATACATAGACAAACCCTTCTTAGCCTTCCCACTGGAGATCTTCTCTCAAAGGGATTCTACCTCAAGGTCACCTCTCTGTGCCTCTAACACTCGATTCACAAGTGTAGGCTACGCAACAACAGAAAATAAGGCCGCAGCCTCTACGGATTCGCCCAGAAGCAAATCAAACTCGCCAAGTGCACCCAACATCTCCCACTCCCGGATGGCTATACAAGCTACATCACTAATGGATTTCCTACTAAGGGCATCGGCCACAGCATTGGCCTTTCCCGGGTGATAGTGCAACTCAAAGTCGTAATCCTCAATGAACTTCATCCACCACCTCTGCCTCAAATTCAAGTATCTTTGTGTAAACAGATACTTCAAACTCTTATGGTCCGAGAACACCTCGAACCTCTCACCATAAAGGTAGTGTCTCCAAATCTTTAGGGCAAAAATTACAGCCGCTAACTCCAGGTCATGTGTAGGGTAATTCCTCTCGTGTATTTTCAACTAACGTGAGCCATAGGCTACCACTTTCCCCTCTTGCATCAACACACAACCCAAACCCTCTCGTGAGGCATCACAAAAATCGTATATCCCAAACCTCTCTCCGGAATAATCAACACAGGGGCAGTGGTCAATCTAACTTTTAACTGTTGGAACGACTTTTCACAAGTCTCACTCCATACAAAGTTGACCCCTTTCTGTGTCAATCTAGTCAACGGTGAAGCTAACCTGGAGAAATCTTTCACAAACTGGCGATAATACCCAGCTAATCCCAGAAAACTACAGATCTCAAAGACACTCCTAGGCTGTGCCCAATCCTACACTGCCTCTATCTTGGATGTATCAACAGACACCCCTTCCCTGGAAACCACATGGCCTAAGAACTTGACCTCTCCTAGCCAGAATTCACACTTCCCAAACTTGGCATACAGCCTATGGGCTCTAAGCAACTCAAGCACTACTCTCAAGTGTCCCTCGTGCTCCTCCTCCGAAGGCGAATAAATCAAGATGTCGTCCACGAAAACGACCACGAAACGATCTAAGAATTCTCGGAATATCCGGTTCATCAAATCCATAAACACTGCCGGTGCATTAGTGAGCCCGAAGGGCATTACCAGAAACTCATAGTGGCCATACCGCGTACGGACTGCCGTCTTCGGAATATCCTCCTCTCTGACCCTCAACTGGTGGTAACCCGATCTCAAGTCTATCTTAGAGAAACAACGGGAACCCTTCAACTGGTCAAACAAATCATCTATACGGGGCATAGGGTACTTATTCTTGACCGTAGCCCGATTCAATTTCCGATAGTCGATACAAAGTCTCAAGGCACAATCTTTCTTCTTAGCAAAGAGGGTCGGTGCTCCCTACGGCGAAACACTAGGGCGGACAAAACCCTTATCCAACAACTCCTAGAGTTGAATCTTCAACTCACCCAACTTGGCTGGGGCAAAACGGTAAGGTGCCATAGAAATCGGCGCTGTGCCATGCACTAAATCAATGGAGAACTCTATCTCTCGATGAGGTGGCAAACTAACGAGATCCTCGGGAAAGACATCCGAGTACTCACAAACCACTCTCGGCAACTCAACCCCGGTCTCATCACACTCACTACTCATAAGGCTAGCGAGAAGACCACTAGGCTCACTCCGCCCTCGCGGATCATACACCGGTGGCCACACACTACCAACATGATCCCCCAAGAAATGGAAACAATCCCCGCTCAAGGTATATACTGTGACCCTCTGGCAGTAGCAATCAATAACAGCCCGGTATGACGATAACCAGTCCATACCCAAAATAACATCAAAACCCGACATAGTCATAACTACAAATGAAAATGGGAATCGACGATCAGCTACCTCTATATCACAACCTCTACACCCTTGTTTCAGAATCAACTCACCCCCAACAGGTGATACAACACAAATAGAAGATGCTAACTATGCCAACTCCAAACCCAAAACAGATGCAAATGCAGCAGATATTGAAAGAATGGAATGCACCCGTATCAATCAACACATTGGCAACCGAGTTGCAAAAAAGAAGGTACCTCTCACAACCGCTGGAGCCGGTACGAGATCTGCGCACGTAACAGCATACACGTGCCTGTAGGCCCCTGATCTACCTGCTCACCTCTAGGAGCAAAAGACTGCATGACTGGACGATGAAGCCCCTGATTGGCCCTCGAGGCCTGAACTGACTGAGCTGGCTGAAAACTCTGCCTCTGCCCAGATGCACCAGATGTGCCACTCAACTGCGGGCAAAACCTCTTCAGGTGCCCCGCCTGACCACACTGATAACAAGACAGTGGCTGGCCTCTGCCCTGACCCTGGCTCTGAGGTCGAGCCGAAGATGAAGCTGCTCTCTGCCCTCCGCCCTTCTGCGGGCAAGCTGGAGACTTGTGGCCCAGCTGACCACATTTGTAACAAGTCACGTCTCCCTGACTGCCTCTCCCAGGGCCTGCACTCGACACTAGAAAGGTAGATCTAGCAAAACCACCCTGAGACTGCTGAGGGTTAGAACCCCTCTGTCTCCTGTCATCACCCTGGCCATCCTGACTCCTCTTTGAGCCCCTCTGCCTCTCCTCCTCCTCCTGCATCATAATCTCCATATGGGTCGCAGCATCTACAAGGCGCCCATAGTCCGGGTCATAGAACCCCCAACTCTCATCTTGAGGCCATGCCTCAACTTCTTCTCGAACTCAAGGCAACGACGTTCCTCAGACGCCACAAGCCAGGTGCGAACTGGATAGACTGGTAAATGCGGCCTCAAAGTCGGCCACTGACAAACTCAGCTGCTTGAGCTGACAAAACTAGTCTCTCAACTTCTCCCTGGCAACTGGAGATAGAAATTTCTCCTGGGAAGCATCTACAAAAGCCTCCCACGTGCCACCAATACGACCCCTCATGTACTTCCACCACTGACCCGCATCCCCCTTAAGCTGGAAAGATGCCAAGGTCACCTTCAACGCCCCGTCTTCGATGTCAAGCATCTCAAACGTCTTCGTCATCTGTTCGAGCCATTCATCCGCCTTAAGTGGCTCTTTCGGGTCCCCCACAAACTCGTCCGGATTAGACCGGAAAAACTCCCTCTTCAGGAAGGAAGGCCCTGCACCAACAACCTGGGCCTGAACTGGGTTCTCAGCTCTGAGAATGCCCATGGATTCCCTCAAGGCTCCTGCTATCTCGCGGGCTAAGGCACCCATGGCCTGCTGACCCGCTGGCTCGGCCACGTTGGCCTGACCAACACCCTCCTGCTGCGCCGAATATCATCCGGTAAAGGCATCTCCTGCCTACCACGCCAACCACGTCCTCGTACTCGTCCTGACATCCTAATAAAGGTAACGAAGAACATTAGCACATTCATAAATGTGCGAAGCTAAAACACTCGCGTCCTAATGCAATGGACAACAGTAATTCACTCCACGTAAGCACATAATCACATAAGCACTTACGAATTTCATTTCGGATAATGATAGTCCCGAGGCATTACTAGAGTTCCGGTTAAAAACAGCATTGATCAAGTGCTTTTCCAACAAGACTCATAGAAACCCAAGGATCCAATCAACATCCTAGAAACTAAATCATACTCAAATAGTCACGTAAACATGTTATCACATAAGCACAACATAACATTACTAAGTCTCTAACAAGCGAGACAAACCCATTGTGATACTAATCACTTCCCACGTACCCAAAGTATTCAAACCCGGTACGCTCTGATACCAAGTTGTAACGCCCTCAAAATAAACCCATAAACAGACATTCATGATACGAGAAAAATACATCATATCTCATAAATCAGAGTATTCTTACAGAATGTATTACATGTTGACAACAAAAGTAAATGCCCTATGGGCTTACAACTTTCCAAGCCAACACTTGGTTACAAAAAGAGAGTGTACTAACTCCAATACATATTAAGCCCGTGGCTTGAATTTACATGTAATACAACAAAAGATAACCAAAAATAAACAAAAGAGTCTTCAACTCCCACAACCATCCAAGCTAAGACCTCGGAGGTGGCATACTACCTGAACCTGAAAATGATGTCCCATATAGGGTGAGCCAACGCCCAGTAGAGATATGCTAAACATAATATGAGCAATAACTAAAACATTAGCATTTGATAAATGTTTAATTCATATGAATCAATTCATAACCCATTTCAATTACATGACAAATGTGCCCATTTCATTCCATTTTCCATTTCTTAACCAATGTCCCAATTCATAATCCTGACTCATAACCTGCCTGGCCATATACTTTAAATGAGATTATACCTCATATCAACAACACTTCCATAAGCCTCGACAGATACACTTATTTGCTGTATCAATAACATACAAAACACTTCCACACTTCATAAACGATACACAGATTTGTGTATCAGTAATTCGATAGATACACATTTTTGCTGTATCGTTGGAGTCCATCCCCTATCTCCTCTCATATAATATCGATTTAGAAGTCCATCTCTATCTTCCCCTAAACCGTGGAGTACATCCCCTTTCTCCTCCCACTCAACACAATGTATATAAACACATATCATATACATAACAATCAATACATAAATTTGATGTATTATTCCAACAGTCATATTCGATGACATTTCAATTGATTAGTTTTAGTTTGCCTAATCGTCATGCATTGTCTACAACAATCAAGACTATCCTCCACCGATAGCCCAAAGCAGTTATTTCTAAACAATAATAAATTCCTCAACAGATATATATATATATATATATAAATATATATAATCTCAACATTTTCAAGTGAGCGATTAATAAATCCAACTCCACCATTCTATCTCAAATGAGCCAATTTCATTATTTCCAACTCAATTTCATATTTCCATAATAGTTGTCATTATTTACACTAATGACCCAAAAATACCCAAACATGCATTTTTCCCTTTTAGCTCAATATTGACCAAAAGGCTCAAATAGCTTCAATAACTTCAATACCACCATTTTAAGACCCAAATTACACATTTATGAGTCAAGACCACAAAATCCCTCTTTTGAAAATAACACATTTCAAACCCTAACTTTCAAATCAAACCATCTATACAAATAACTCAATGTCTATGTTAAAGCACATAAGAATGAGTAGGAATCCCTACCTCAAATTCGGAGCCCAAAGGTAGGGGATGAAGAAATCCGAAGTGCTCCAAATCAAGAAATTCTCGGATCAAAAGATAGCCCTCGACAAACTCAACACTTTTTGTAAAGGCTCAAGGGAGGAGATCACTCTAACTAGATCAAATCTAAGAGAGAAGGTGAGGTTTTAGAGAGAGGAGCTCTCCAATGGAGGTTTTGAAAAAGTAGGAGAGAGAAAGGAAATGAAAAAGTGATCCAAAAAGTCGAATCCCGAAGTGATATACCAGTCGCCCCGCTCGAGCGTGGAAACCCCGCTCGAGCGTCAGACACAGACTCACGCTCGAGCGTCAAAAGCGCCGCTCGAGCGTCGATTGCACACCTGCAAAAGTTTTGCAGACATAGTCCCCGCTCGAGCGTCAAACTCCCGCTCGAGCGTACGAAGACCTGTAGACAAAAGTACCAGGAGATGGAAATTCACGCTCAAGCGTCAAAACACCCGCTTGAGCGTCAAAAGCCCCGCTCGAGCGTGAAGGCCAAATTCTGGGTATCAACTTTTGGTTTCAAAGCACAACCAACATGTTTCAAACCTGCCCAACACAACCCAAGACTCAAATACAAAGAGTAAAGGATGGAAATGAGAATGAGACAACAACACAACCACAGAACCTAGTCCGGAATACAATATACAAAGGAAGGGAAAACCGGGATCGCTATAGCATTGGATCGATGCACTCGTTGTGCTCGACGAAATTACTCACCGAGATCTCCTGATTCAGGGGATTCTCTTTTCATACAAGTGATTCTTATTTTGATCTTTAAGCCCTCAATTGAAGAAGTTGAGATGAATGGTGAAGTGGGTTGTTTTAGTATGGGGCAGAAAGATGATCTCTTTGTTGGTTTTGGGGGTTGATTTGACATATTCTAAGTACTGTTTATTTTGAAGCTGTGAGTGAGTTTCTTTGTCCTTGATTTCCTTCTCTATTTGGGCTGTTCAGTTTGGAATGAGTATTTGATGTTCCAATTCAAAGTTCGTCTATCTTTTTGTGGGGAACTGTTATGACAGAACAAACAAAAACGAGAAAGTAAAACAAGCAAACATACAAGAACACGAACATATATGTGGTTAGAATATAAACCCACGTCCATAGGCGAAGAAAGACAGGGGCTTTACTATCAAAAGAAGAAGTAAATAAAAAAGAAATGGTTCTCTCTTCAAGATCTGCATATCAAGAAACGGGGTCGGATTAGTTGGATAGAGTGGGTGGCAAACTGGTTATAAACACAAACCGGTTAGAATACGAGACAATCTCAACATGAACAAACAAAATCATGAAGAAATGAATGCCCTTGCAATATGTCATTGTGCTCACTGTCATGTCAAGCTTCTTGAACTTATTGCATTGCATTTTTCGACATTACCATTGACAAATGAAGGTGGAAATCTGTTTTCCTCACCGTGAAGAGTCATTGAATTATTACCAGTGCCATATATGTATTCATGAGCTGAACAAAAAATTGTTACTATACCTTTTGTACTATGAAAAGCTAGGAAGCACGGATACTCCGAAATGGCCCCTGTATGCGTATCGGATACAGATAAACATCCGATACGCCGAGATATATATCAGAAACGGCAAAGAAGTATCCCATTTTTTTTTTTTTTTTTTTGAATTTCAAATACGTTTGGGATACACGAGGATACTTCGAAGATATGCTTAGAATACTTTTGGGATACGGCAGGGCAAAAAAATAATTTTTAAAACTTGTAATGGGGTCAAAGTGTAAAATAACAAAAGCTATCTAAAATAAAACAAGAAAAATCAAACAAACGAACCCTAGCTGTCGTCGTCTATATCGAACAACAACTATCGAACAATAGCAATAACTCTGAGTCTCTATTGCGATTCACGAACAGCAGCAACTCTGAGTTGTCATCGTCGATCAAGGTTCTCCTCTCTCTTCTCTCACTCTCACTCTCACTCTCATTCTCTCTTGTTTGCTCTGTCTCTCTTTCTCTCTCTCTTCTCTCTCTCTCCTCTCACTCTCACTCTCACTTTTCTGTCACTCGATCTCAATCCCTCTCTCTCTCTCTCTCTCTCCTATCCCTCTCGCTGAATCTCACACTCCCCCTCTCACACTAACCCTTCTCTTTCTTTTTTTTTTTTTTTTTTTCTTTGAAGCTAAGCTAAGCTAAGCGACTAGTACCCATTTTTATTTCCTCAAAAGACAACATCAAGGAGCCTTGTAAGGTATTTTTTTTTTATCATTGAAAGGGTAAATTCCCCCCCCCCCCCCAAAAAAAAAAATTGAATTGCATTATGGTTGTTATGGTTGATGCTATATTGTTGGAATTGCTGAAATTTAATTGAATTGCTGAATTTTTTGACGTTCATGCCAAAAGACAACGACATTAATGTTTTGTTTTATTTCTTTACCAAATTTATAAATTTTAAGAAATGAGTTCGGGTACGGGAAGTTTAGGTTCAACAAGTGGTACACTAATGAAAGAAGATGATCATGCTCCTCTTTGGTGTTATATTACAAAAATGGAAAAAATGAGGTGGTACTACCAAGTTTAAATGCATTACTATCAAAATGAGTACAAGGGGTCATACTTTAGGGTCAAGGTACATTTGTTAAAACTTCTAGCCATGGGATTAAAGTGTGCCCTAAAGTGACTCCTCCACACCTTATTGAAATGCGAAGGAAAATTGAAGAAGTCGAGAAGAGGTTAAAGATGTCTATGCCTAAAAAGTTCCTTTACCATCTTCCACTTGCCAATCTACTTCAACAGGTCCAGGGCCTTTAGATACCAGAGGATTTAGGATGGAGGGGTATGAGCAAGAAAAAGAAACGTTGTTGGAACTTTGCTCTAGAAAAGGCATTCAACCATGTTATTCAGGAAAAATTGCATTCTTAGATTGCTCGCATGTTTTATTCAAGGGGTTACCTTTTCATTTATCATGGAACACATATTATGTTAGTGCTTTTCAATTCGTTGCCAACAATCCAATTCCTGATAATGTACCACCTGGTTATAACTTGTTAAGGACTACATTGCTTCAAAAGGAAAATGGCTAATGTAGAGAGGTTTTTGGAGCCAACTAGAGCATCGTGAAAGGAAAATGGGTTGAGTATTGTTTCAGATGGATGGACTGATTCTCAAAGAAGGCCCCTTATTAATTTATGGGAGCATCAGAAGTGGGCAGTGTTCTTGAAAGCTGTTAATTGTGAAGGTGAGCACAAAGACAAGTTTTTTATTTCTAACTTAATTAGTCAAGCAATTGAAGAAGTTGGACATCAGAATGTCATTCAAGTCATTACAGATAATGCTCCCGTGTGTGCAGCTGGTTTACTCATTGAAAGTAAGTACCCGAATATCTTTTGGACACCATGTGTAGTTCACACACTGAATCCTGCTCTGAAGAATATTTGTGCTCTAAAGGAAACAAGGGTACTTCTTTTACTTATGATGAATGTCACTAGATCACATTTTGTGTTGATGTGATGTTTATCAAAAACTTCATCATGAACCATTCCATGCGGCTAGCTATTTTCAGTGAATTCATACCCTTGAAGTTGCTTTTGTTGCGGATAAACGTTTTGCATCTGCCATGTCATGCTCAAAAGGTTTAAACTTATAAGCATGGCCTCCAATCAATGGTTATTAGTGACCAGTGGATTTCTTACAAAGAAGACGATGTTGGGAAAGCAGCATCTATGAAGGAAAAATTATTGAATAATGTGTGTGGGATAAGATTGATTACATTTTGTCTTTTACATTGCCTATCTATGAGATGCCTAAGTTGTGACATTGACAAACCATGCCTTCACTTAGTCTACAAAATGTGGGACACCATGATTGAAAAGGTGAAGGCAAGCATCTTTAGGCATGAAGGGAAGCTAGATGATTAGGAATCAATCTTTTATTCGTGTTGTACAATACACTAGTTGAGAGGTGGGCCAAAAGTAACACTTCTCTTCATTGCCTTGCACATTCTTTGAATCAAGGTAATAACTTAATTCATACTCTTACTAATTAGATTTCTTTGTTCACATTTGTCTTTTAATATGAATAACATAATTTAATTTTGAAACTTTCTAATGTTGTAATCTAGGTATTATAGTTCAACGTGGCTTAATGAAAATCCCTTCATAGGGATGAAGAAATTTCAAGTACGAGAAACAAGTGCTTCAAGAAATGCTTTCCAAATTTAGAGGAGAGACGGGTTTGTAATTGTGGAATATGCCAAGTTTTCAGGAGGTTTGGATATGTTTGGAGATTTTTACTCAAAGATTGATAGAGGAGTATTGGATCCACTTATTTGGTGGTTTACACATGGGTCTCCTGCTCTATGCTTCAATCTGCAGCATTAAAATTGCTTGGCCAGCCATGTTCCTCATCATGCTATGAAGGAATTGGAGCACCTACTCCTTTATTCACTCCATGAAAAGAAACAAAATGACACCACAATGTGTTGAAGATTTGGTTTTTGTGCAAAACAATCTTCGTCTCTATTAAAAAGAAATCGACAGTACATTGAAGGAGGAAACCAAGTTATGGGATGTTGGTGGAGATGCTTTTGATTCATTGGAGGGTGCAGGCTTACCTGAAATTGCAAGTCTTTCTCTTGATGAACCAGATATGGAAGCTGTGATATTCACTGATGAAGGGAAACAAGTTGAAGCTATTGACCTTGAAGACTCTTAACTTTATAGGAATCTTTCTTTGTTATCAAGTTGTCTTTCGCTTTTGGTTTTATTTGTATACATACTACATTACTAAAAATTATAAAAAATATTTTTTACGAACGTATCCCAGTCATACTCGTATCTAGTTTTTCAAATTTTGCCATATCACGTATCCGTATCTATCGTACTCATATCCTGTATCCGTATCTGTGCTCCTAGATGAAAAGTCATTAGTGATTGGTTTCTTATAGATAAAACTTAGTGAGATGGAGGTACATATGTAGACTACAATATATGTTTTCGATTGACCTACCATGTGTTTTTTTGTTGGCTGGGATTGATGCCCTCAAATTAAATCCATAAATCATACATTTATGACATTCATAGATATAAGAGAATAAAGCCTATTTCCACTCATCAGAGTATTCATTACAAAAGTATTACATGTTGACAACAAAAGTAAATGCCCTACGGGCTTACAACTTTCCAAGCCAACACTTGGTTACAAAAAGAGAGTACTAACTCAAAACACATTAAGCCCATGGCTTGAATTTACATGTAATACCAAAAAGAGAACAACAAAAGATCTATCAGCCTCAAGCCTCCCAAGCTACGTCCTTGGAGGTGGCATATCACCTGAACCTGAAAATGATGTCCCATAAAGGGTGAGCCAAAGCAGTAGAGATATGCTAAACCAGATATGAGCAATAACTAAAACATTAGCATTTGATAGATGGTTAACACATATAAACCAATTTACAATACTTTTCAATCCAACATCAAGTACATCCATCTTTCATTTCAATTTCCTTTACTTATACAGTTTCAATTCATATTCATGGCTCAGAACTTGGCCAAATAATTCGATGAGGCTATAACTCATGTTAAAACACTTATATACTTCACAATTCACATGAGACTGCAGCTCATATTAAAACACTTCCATACTTCACAATTAATACACATATTCGCTGTATTAATGGAGTCCATCCCTATCTCCTCCCAAACAGGTTTGAGAGTCTATCCCCTATCTCCTTCTCAAACCATGGAGTACATCCCCTATATCCTCCCAAACAATACACATATACAATGTATTTAAACACTTATCATATACAATGATCAATCAATACACAAATTCGATGTCTTATTCCAACCGTCATATTCAATGACATAACCAGATGATTAGTTTCAGTTTTCCCTAATCAACAGACAGTGTCTACAACAATCACGACTATCCTCCACCGATAGCCCAAAGCAGTTATCTCTAAAGGGATAATCAATTTATCAAACAGATAAAATAACAACATTTTCATAGGTGAGTGATTAATTTATCCAACTATACCAATCAACTTCATAATTTCCCAATTTCCCAATTTCCAACTCAATTTCATATGTCCCAAATTAATTATCCAAATTAATTATTCAACATAATTAGGGCATTTTCCCCATTTTTTTAAATGTCAACCCTAAGGTTCAATTTCATCAATTTAACAACAATAATATCCCTTTCCAAGGTCTCACATACCCATGGGATTTAACATTTGAAAAACCCCTCTTTTAATATCAATCTCAAAACCCTAACTTTCCCAAAATTACCAAACACTACCATCTAATCAAAATGACTAAAACTTATGTCAAAAACTCATAAGAAGGAGTAGGGTATCCCTACCTCGAAATTAGAAGCCCAAAGGATTTGATGAAGAAAACTCAAAGTGCTCCAAACCAAGAGATTTTCAGATTAAAGTGAAGCCCACGCCACCCTCTATCTTTCTTACAAAGGGATTAGGGTAGAAACACTCTAGAAGTAGATGAAATCTTAGAGAGAAGGTATGTAGAGAGAGAGGGAGCAGCCGGATCTAGGGTTTGAAGAAAATAGAGATGAAAAAGTGAAGTGTAATCCCGCTGCTGCCAACTGATATATTCGAGGCTCGCTCGAGCGAGGGAGTGGTCGCTTGAGCGACCAGACACAAAGATACCTCGCTCGAGCCAACAATACGAAGCTTCAAGTCTGCAACCCAGAAATACGCTCGAGCGAAGAAACCCAAAACATATAGCTCGCTCGCTCGAGTGAAGGAAAGCTCGCTCGAGCCAAGAAACTCAACCTTCAGGTCCAAAACTAGACGCAGACGCACGCTCGAGCGCAAGACTTCTTGTTCGAGCCGCCAGACACAAAACTCAACTCTCGCTCGAGCGAATGATCTAAATTAAAGAGCTCGCTCAAGCAACAAAAGCCTCGCTAGAGCGAAGACACCAAAATCTGGGCAGCAACTATTTGTTTCAAAACACACCCAACCTGATACAAACCTGCCTAACACATCCTAAAACTCATATATCAAGAATTAAAGGACAGAAACAAGATATAAACAAAACCAACTCCACGGAACCTGAGTCTGGAATACAACAATCAATGGAGGGAAAACCGGGATCGCTATAACCTCCCCCCCTTAAAGAATTTCGCCCCCGAAATTAGTTATAAGTTTCAAAAACAAGATTTCTCAATTCTCGACAATATTACAATTCAATATTCATCAACTTGACCCATTACCGGTCATTCCACCTCTTCTCAAAAGAGAAAAACACAATATAACCCAACATGCATTATCAACACGCATCTCTTTAAGATTTATCAACTTCAACATGCATATTTCATGCTTCTCAAAACATATTCAATGTTTACATTCATATTTTCATTTCTAAAACATTATTAACATATACAATGTTAAAATAAACTTCCATTTCCGAACCATATTCAATGGTTAAAATATTTCCACGATCTAAAACATATACAATGTTTCCAGAATTTAACAATATTACAAAATTTTCAACACATGGTTAAACATTAACAAACAAGTCCGGATATTTCTCACGGACATCCAACTCACGTTCCCAAGTGGCTTCCTCCACTCCGTGATGTTTCCACAAAACTTTTACCAAGGGTATCGTCTTGCCTCGCAAGACTTGATCCCGCCTATCCAAGACCCGCACCGGTCTCTCCTCATACGAGGCCTCTTCATCAACCTCTAAGTCGGTCCAATCCAATACATGTGACGGATCCGGCTCGTACTTCCGAAGCATACTAACATGAAACATGTCATGTACTTCGGACAACTGAGGTAGCAAAGCTAAACGGTAGGCAACCTCGCCAATCCTCTCAAGGATCTCGAAAGGGCCAATAAACCGAGGGGATAACTTCCCACTTTTCCCAAACCTCATCAAACCCTGCCTAGGTGATATTTTCAAGAAAGACATGATCACCCACCTCAAATGCCAAAGGCCTCCGTCTACGGTCGGCATAACTCTTTTAGCGACTCTGGGCTGTAACAAGCCTCCTACGGATAAACTAACTTTCTCCGTCGTTTCTCGCACCAACTCCGGGCCCAACAAAGGTGCATCACCCACCTCGGCCCAAACACTGGGGATCTACACGGTCGGCCATACAAGGCCTCAAATGGTGCCATACCGATACTCGATTGGAAACTGTTGTTGTAGGCAAACTCCACTAAGGCAAGTGCCTCTCCCACGACCCACTAAAGTCAAGGACACAACCTCGAAGCATATCCTCAAGGATCTGAATAGTACGCTCAGACTGCCCGTCAGTCTAAGGATGATAAGCCGTGCTAAAGGTCAACCTAGTGTCCAAGGCACTCTGCAAACTCTGCCACAACCTAGCAGTAAAACGTGGATCTCTATCTGAGACGATCGACACTGGACCCCATGCAACCTCTCTATGTCCCGAATATACAAGTCGGCAAGACGATCTAGAATCTCTCACGCGCATAGGGATAAAGTGCGCCGACTTAGTCAACCGGTCAACCACCCAAATAGCATCACTACCCCGTTGAGTCCTCGGAAGACCTACAATGAAGTCCATCGTAACATGCTCCCACTTCCACTCGGCAATAGGCAAGGGTTGCAACAAACCCGCTGGCCTCTGATGTTCGGCCTTCACTTGCTGACAAGTAAGGCACTTAGATACAAAAACTGCCACATCTTTTTCATCCCCCGCCACCAAAACTGGTGACCCAAATCACGATACATCTTAGTGCCTCTTGGATGCACCGCAAGGCGTGAATGGTGAAACTCTTGGAGTACTTCCTCTCAGCAAGACTCCGGCACAAACAGACGGTCTTGGTACCTCACACTCAGGTTAGGGTACACAGTCAAACCCTTCTCAACCTTCCCACTAGAGATCTTCTCCCGGAGGGATTCTACCTCAAGGTCACTTTTCTATGCTTCTAACACTCGATTCACAAGTGTAGGCTGCGCAACTACAGAAAACAAGGCCGCAGCCTCAACAGATTCACCTAGAAGCAAATCAAACTCACCAACTGCACCCAACATCTCCTACTCTCGGATAACTATACAAGCGACATCACTAATGGATTTCCTACTAAGGGCATCGGGCACAACATTGGCCTTTCCCGGATGGTAATGCAACTCGAAGTCATAATCCTCAATAAACTCCATCCACCTCCTCTGCCTCAAATTCAAGTCCTTCTGTGTAAACAGATATTTCAGACTCTTATGATCCGAGAACACCTCGAATCTCTCACCATAAAGGTAGTGCCTCCAAATCTTCAAGGCAAAAATTACAGCTACTAACTCTAGGTCATGTGTAGGGTAATTCCTCTCGTGTATTTTCAACTGCCGCGAGCCATAGGCTACCACTTTCCCCTCTTGCATCAACACACAACCCAAACCCTCTCGTGAAGCATCACAATATACTGCATAACCCAAACCTCTCTCCGAATAATCAACACTGGAGCGGTGGTAAGTCTAACTTTCAACTCTTGGAACGACTTTTCACAAGTCTCTCTCTACACAAATTTGGCCCCTTTCCGTGTCAACCTAGTCAACGGTGAAGCTAGCTTAGAAAAATCCTTCACAAACCGGGGTAATACCCAGCTAATCCCTGAAAACTGCGGATCTCAAAAACACTCTTAGGCTGTGCCCAATCTTGCACTGCCTCAATCTTGGATGTATCAACAGACACCCTTCCCCAGAAACTACATGGCCTAAGAACTTAACCTCTCTTAGCCAAAACTCACATTCCCAGACTTAGCATACAACTTATGGGCTCTAAGCAACTCAAGCACCACTCTCAAGTGTTCCTCGTGCTCCTCCTCCGAAGGTGAATAAATCATAATGTCGTCCACGAAGACGACCAAAAACGATCTAAGAACTCCCGGAATATCGGTTCATCAAATCCATAAACACTGCTGGTGCATTGGTGAGCCCAAAAGGCATCATCAGAAACTCATAGTGGCCATACCGCATACGGAATGCCGTCTTCAGGATATCTTCCTCCCTAACCCTCAACTTATGGTAACTCAATCTCAAGTCTATCTTAGAGAAACAACGGGACCCTTTCAACTGGTCAAACAAATCATCAATACAAGGCATAGGGTACTTATTCTTAACCGTAGTCCGATTCAATTTTCGGTAATCAATACAAAGTCTCAAAGCCCCATCTTTCTTCTTAGCAAAGAGGGCCAGTGCTCCCACGGCGAAGTACTAGGGCGAATAAAGCCCTTATCTAGCAACTCTTAGAGTTGAATCTTCAACTCACTCAATTCAGCTAGGGCAAAACGATATGGTGCCATGGAAATCGGCGCCGTGCCGGGCACTAAATCAATAGAAAACTCTACCTCTCGATGGGGTGGCAAAGTAACAAGATCATCGGGAAAGATGTCCGAGTACTCACAAACCACTCTGGGTAACTCAATCTGGATCTCATCACACTCACTACTCATAAAGCTAGAGAGAAGACCACTAAGCTCACTCCGCCCTCGCGGATCATACACTGGTGGCAAAACACTACCAACCCGATCCCCCAAGAAGTGGAAACAATCCTTGCTCAAGGTACATACAATGACCCTCTGGCGGTAACAATCAATAACAACCCGGTATGACGATAACCAGTCCATATCCAAATCACATTGAAACTTGACATAGCCATAACTACAAAAGAAAATGGAAGCCGGCAGTCGGCGACCTCTATATCACAGCCTCGACACCCTTGTTTCAAAATCAACTCACCCCCAACAGGTGATACAACACAAATAGGAGAAGCTAACTGTGCCAACTCCAACCCCAAAACAGATGCAAATGCAGCAGATATAAAGGAATGGGATGCACCCGTATCAATAAACACATTGGCAACCGAGTTGCAAAACAAAAAGGTACCTCTCACAACAGATGGAGCCAGTACTAGATCTTGCGCGGTAACAGCATGCACGCGCCCTGAAGGTCTCTGATCTACCTGCTCACCTCTCAGAGCAAAAGAACCCCTCTTTTATAAATTACAAATCAAACCTTAACTTTTCCAAAATTACCAAACAACACCAACTAATCAAAATGACTAAAATTTATGTCAAGACTCATAGATTAGAGTAGGTATCCCTACCTCGAAATGAAGAGACCAAATGGAGAAGATGAAGAAAACCCAAAGTGCTCCAAATCCAAACTTTTCAGATTAAAATGAAGCCCCGCGACCCTCTATCTTTCTTACAAAGAGATTAGGGTAGAAACACTCTAAAAGTAGATGAAACCTAGAGAAAGGTATGTGTAGAGAGAGAGGGAGCCAGATCTAGGGTTTGAACCAAAAGAGGAGGAGAAAAATGAGGAAGAAGCTGCTGCCAACTGATATATTCGAGGCTCGCTCGAGCGAAGGAACGGTCGCTTGAGCGACCAGACACAAAGATACCTCGCTCGAGCGCACAAAGCCTCGCTCGAGCCAACAATACGAAGCTTCAAGTCTGCAACCCAGAAATACGCTCGAGCGAAGAAACCCAAAACATATAGCTCGCTCGCTCGAGTGAAGGAAAGCTCGCTCGAGCCAAGAAACTCAACCTTCAGGTCCAAAACTAGACGCAGACGCACGCTCGAGCGCAAGACTTCTTGTTCGAGCCGCCAGACACAAAACTCAACTCTCGCTCGAGCGAATGATCTAAATTAAAGAGCTCGCTCAAGCAACAAAAGCCTCGCTAGAGCGAAGACACCAAAATCTGGGCAGCAACTATTTGTTTCAAAACACACCCAACCTGATACAAACCTGCCTAACACATCCTAAAACTCATATATCAAGAATTAAAGGACAGAAACAAGATATAAACAAAACCAACTCCATGGAACCTAAGTCTGGAATACAATAATCAATTGAGGGAAAACCGAGATCGCTATAACCTCCCCTCCCTTAAAGAATTTCGTCCCCGAAATTAGTTATAAGTTTCAAAAACAAGATTTCTCAATTCTCGACAATATTACAATTCAATATTCATCAACTTGACCCATTACCGATCATTCCACCTCTTCTCAAAAGAGCAAAACACAATATAACCCAACATGCATTATCAACATGCATCTCTTTAAGATTTATCAACTACAACATGCATATTTCATGCTTCTCAAAACATACTCATTGTTTACATTCATATTTTCATTTCTAAAACATTATTAACATATACAATGTTAAAATAAACTTCCATTTCCGAACCATATTCAATGGTTATAACATTTCCACAATCTAAAACATATACAATGTTTCCAGAATTTAACAATATTACAAAATTTTCAACACATGGTTAAACATTGACAAACAAGTCCGGATATTTCTCACAGACATCCAACTCACGTTCCCAAGTGGCTTCCTCCACTCCGTGATGTTTCCATAAAACTTTTACCAAGGGTATCGTCTTGCCTCGCAAGACTTGATCCCGCCTATCCAAGACCCGCACCGGTCTCTCCTCATACGAGGCCTCCTTCATCAACCTCTAAGTCAGTCCAATCCAATACATATGACAGATCCGGCTCGTACTTTCGAAGCATACTAACATGAAACATGTCATGTACTCCGGACAACTAAGGCGGCAAAGCTAAACGGTAGGCAACCTCGCCAATCCTCTTAAGGATCTCGAAAGGGCCAATAAACCGAGGGGATAACTTCCCACTTTTCCCAAACCTCATCAAACCCTGCCTAGGTGATATTTTCAAGAAGACATGATCACCCACCTCAAATGCCAAAGGCCTCCGTCTACGGTCGGCATAACTCTTTTAGCGACTCTGGGCTGTAACAAGCCTCCTACGGATAAACTCAACTTTCTCCGTCGTTTCTCGCACCAACTCCGGGCCCAACAAAGGTGCATCACCCACCTCGGCCTAACACACTGGGGATCTACACGGTCGGCCATACAAGGCCTCAAATGGTGCCATACCGATACTCAATTGGAAACTGTTGTTGTAGGCAAACTCCACTAACGGCAAGTGCCTCTCCCACGACCCACTAAAGTCAAGGACACAACCTCGAAGCATATCCTCAAGGATCTGAATAGTACGCTCAGACTGCCAGTCAGTCTAAGGATGATAAGCCGTGCTAAAGGTCAACCTAGTGTCCAAGGCACTCTACAAACTCTGCCACAACCTAGCAGTAAAATGAGGATCTCTATCTGAGACGATCGACACTAGGACCCCATGCAACCTCTCTATGTCCCGAATATACAAGTCGGCAAGACGATCTACCGAATCTCTCACGCGCATAGGGATAAAGTGCGCCGACTTAGTCAACCGGTCCACAACCACCCAAACAGCATCACTACCCCGTTGAGTCCTCGGAAGACCTACAACGAAGTCCATCGTAACATGCTCCCACTTCCACTCGGCAATAGGCAAGGGTTGCAACAAACCCGCTGGCCTCTGATGTTCGCCCTTCACTTGCTGACAAGTAAGGCACTTAGATACAAAAACTGCCACATCTTTCTTCATCCGCCGCCACCAAAACTGGTGACCCAAATCACGATACATCTTAGTGCCTCTTGGATGCACCGCAAGGCGTGAATGGTGAAACTCTTGGAGTACTTCCTCTCGGCAAGACTCCGGCACAAACAAACGGTCTCGGTACCTCACACTCAGGTCAGGGTACACAGTCAAACCCTTCTCAACCTTCCCACTAGAGATCTTCTCCCGGAGGGATTCTACCTCAAGGTCACTTTTCTGTGCTTCTAACACTCGACTCACAAGTGTAGGCTGCGCAACTACAGAAAACAAGGCCGCAGCCTCAACAGATTCACCTAGAAGCAAATCAAACTTGCCAAGTGCACCCAACATCTCCCACTCTCGGATGGCTATACAAGCGACATCACTAATGGATTTCCAACTAAGGGCATCGGGCACAACATTGGCCTTCCCCGGATGGTAATGCAACTCGAAGTTGTAATCCTCAATAAACTCCATCCACCTCCTCTGCCTCAAATTCAATTCCTTCTGTGTAAACAGATATTTCAGACTCTTATGATCCGAGAACACCTCAAATCTCTCACCATAAAGGTAGTGCCTCCAAATCTTCAAGGCGAAAATTACAGCTGCTAACTCTAGGTCATGTGTAGGGTAATTCCTCTCGTGTATTTTCAACTGCCGCGAGCCATAGGCTACCACTTTCCCCTCTTGCATCAACACACAACCCAAACCCTCTCGTGAAGCGTCACAATATACTGCATAACCCAAACCTCCCTCCGGAATAATCAACACTGGAGCGGTGGTAAGTCTAACTTTCAACTCTTGGAACGACTTTTCACAAGTCTCTCTCTACACAAATTTGGCCCCCTTCCGTGTCAACCTAGTCAACGGTGAAGCTAGCTTAGAAAAATCCTTCACAAACCGACGGTAATACCCAGCTAATCCCAGAAAACTACGGATCTCAAAAACACTCTTAGGTTGTGCCCAATCTTGCACTGCCTCAATCTTGGATGTATCAACAGACACCCCTTCCCCAGAAACTACATGGCCTAAGAACTTAACCTCTCTTAGCCAAAACTCACACTTTCCAAACTTAGCATACAGCTTATGGGCTCTAAGCAACTCAAGCACCACTCTCAAGTGTTCCTCGTGCTCCTCCTCCGAAGGTGAATAAATCATCATGTCGTCCACGAAGACGACCACAAAACGATCTAAGAACTCCCGGAATATCCGGTTCATCAAATCCATAAACACTGCCGGTGCATTGGTGAGCCCAAAATGCATCACTAGAAACTCATAGTGGCCATACTGCGTATAGAATGTCGTCTTCAGGATATCTTCCTCCCTGACCCTCAACTGATGGTAACCCAATCTCAAGTCTATCTTAGAGAAACAACAGGACCCTTTCAATTGGTCAAACAAATCATCAATACGAGGCATAGCGTACTTATTCTTAACCGTAGCCCGATTCAATTTCCAGTAATCAATACAAAGTCTCAAAGCCCCATCTTTCTTCTTAGCAAAGAGGGCCGGTGCTCCCCATGGCGAAGTACTAGGGCGAATAAAGCCCTTATCTAGCAACTCTTGGAGTTGAATCTTCAACTCACTCAATTCGGCTGGGGCAAAACGATATGGTGCCATGGAAATCGGCGCCGTGCCGGGCACTAAATCAATAGAAAACTCCACCTCTCGATGGGGTGGCAAACTAACAAGATCCTCGGGAAAGACGTCCGAGTACTCACAAACCACTCTGGGTAACTCAATCTGGATCTCATCACACTCACTACTCATAAAGCTAGAGAGAAGACCACTAAGCTCACTCCGCCCTCGCGGATCATACACTGGTGGCAAAACACTACCAACCCGATCCCCCAAGAAGTGGAAACAATCCCCGCTCAAGGTACATACAGTGACCCTCTGGCGGTAACAATCAATAACAGCCCGATATGACGATAACCAATCCATATCCAAAATCACATCGAAACCCGACATAGCCATAACTACAAAAGAAAATGGAAGCCGGCAGTCGGCGACCTCTATATCACAGCCCCGACACCCTTGTTTCAAAATCAACTCACCCCCAACAGGTTATACAACACAAATAGGAGAAGCTAACTGTGCCAACTCCAACCCCAAAATAGATGCAAATGCAGCAGATATAAAGGAATGGGATGCACCCGTATCAATCAACACATTGGCAACCAAGTTGCAAAAAAAAAGGTACCTCTCACAACAGATGGAGCCAGTACTAGATCCTACGCGGTAACAGCATGCACGCACCTGAAGGTCTCTGATCTACCTGCTCACCTCTCGGAGCAAAAGGCTGCTGTACAGACTGAGACGATGAGGCTCCATGATTGGCCCTCGAGGCCTGAACAGACTGAGCTGGTTGATAACTCTGCCTCGACCCAGATACACCAGATGTGCCACTCAACTGCGGGCAAAACCTCTTCAGGTGCCCCACCTGACCACACTGGTAATAAGAAAGTGGTTGACCTCTGCCCTGACTCTGAGGTCGAGCCGAAGATGAAGCTGCTCTCTGACCTCCTCCCCTCTGCAAGCAAGCTGGAGACTTGTGGCCCAGCTGACCACATTTGTAACAAGTAACGTCTCCCTGACTGCCTCTCCTAGAGCCTGAACTCCGCACTAGAAAAGTAGATCTCACAAAAGCACCCGAGGGATTGCTGAGGGTTAGAACCCCTTTGCCTCCTTCCATCCCCCTGTTATCCTGACTCCTCTTGGAGCCCCTCAACCTCTCCTCCTGCTCATGCATAATAATCTCCATATGGGCCGCAGCATCCATAAGGCGCCCATACTCCGAGTCATAGACCCCGCAACTCTCATCTTGAGGCCGTGCCTCAAATTCTTCTCAAACTCAAGACAACGACGTTCCTTAGACGCCACCAGCTCAGGTGCAAACCTAGACAAACTGGTAAATGCGGCCTCAAACTCGGCCACTGATGAACTCAGCTGCTTGAGCTGACAAAACTGATCCCTCAACTTCTCCCTGATAGTGAGAGACAGAAACTTATCCTGAAAGGCACCAACGAGCGCATCCCAAGTCCCACCAATATGGCCCCGCACAAACTTCCACCACAGACCCGCGTCTCCCTTCAGCTGGAAAGATGCCAAGGTCACCTTCAATGCCCCGTCTTCGATGCCAAGCATCTCAAACGTCTTCGTCATCTGCTCAAGCCACTCATCAGCCTTAAGGGGCTCTCTCGGATCCCCCAGAAACTCATCTGGATTAGACCGGAAAAACTCCCTCTTTAGAAAAGAAGGCCCTGCCTCAGTAACATGGGCCTGGACTTGGTTCTCAGCTCTGAGAATGTCCATGGGTTCCCTCAATGCTCCTGCTATCTCGCGGGCTAAGGCGCCCATGGCCTGCTGACCTACTGGCTCGGCCACATTGGCCTGACCAACACCCTCCTGCTGCGCCGGAATCTCATCCGGTATAGGCACCTTCTGCCTCCTAGGCCTACCACGCCTAACACCACGTCCTCGTCCTGACATCCTGATAAAGGTAACGAAAACGTTAGCACATTCACAAATGTGCCGAAGCTATCTCACTCACGTCCTAAAGCATTGGACAACAGTAATTCATTCCACGTAAGCACATAATCACATAAGCACTTACGAATTTCATTTCCGGATAATGACAGTCCCGAGGCGTTACTAGAGCTCCAACTAGAAACAACATTGATCAAGTGCTTTTCCAACAGAACTCCCAGAAACCCAAGGATCTAATCAACATCCTAGAAACTACATTCCATACCCATATAGCCACATAAACATGTTATCACATAAGTACATAACATTACACCTAAGTCTCTAACAAGCGAGACAAACCCATTGTGGTGCTAACCAGTTCCCACGTATCCAAAGTATTCAAACCCGGTACGCTCTGATACCAAGTTGTAACATCCTTAAAATAAACCCATAAATTATACATTTATGACATCCATAGATATAAGAGAATAAAGCCTATTTCCACTCATCAGAGTATTCATTACAAAATTATTACATGTTGACAACAAAAGTAAATGCCCTACGAGCTTACAACTTTCCAAGCCAACACTTGGTTACAAAAAGAGAGTACTAACTCAAAACACATTAAGCCCATGGCTTGAATTTACATGTAATACCAAAAAGAGAACAACAAAAGATCTATCAGCCTCAAGCCTCCCAAGCTACGTCCTTGGAGGTGGCATATCACCTGAACCTGAAAATGATGTCCCATAAAGGGTGAGCCAAAGCCCAGTAGAGATATACTAAACCAGATATGAGCAATAACTAAAACATTAGCATTTGATAGATGGTTAACACATATAAACCAATTTACAATACTTTTCAATCCAACATCAAGTACATCCATCTTTCATTTCAATTTCCTTCACTTATACAGTCTCGATTCATATTCATGGCTCAGAACCTGGCCAAACAATTCAATGAGGCTATAACTCATGTTAAAACACTTCCATACTTCACAATTCACATGAGACTGCAGCTCATATTAAAACACTTCCATACTTCACAATTAATACACATATTCGCTGTATTAATGGAGTCCATTCCCTCTCTCCTCTCAAACCATGGAGTACATCCCCTATCTCCTCCCAAATAATACACATATACAATGTATTTAAACACTTATCATATACAATGATCAATCAATACACAAATTCGATGTTTTTTTCCAACCGTCATATTCAATGACATAACCAGATGATTAGTTTCAATTTTTCCTAATCAACAGACAGTGTCTACAACAATCAGACTATCCTCCACCGATAGCCCAAAGCAGTTATCTCTAAATCATAATCAATTTATCAAATAGATAAAATAACAACATTTTCATAGGTGAGTGATTAATTTATCCAACTACACCAATCAACTTCATAATTTCCCAATTTCCCAATTTCCAACTCAATTTCATATTTCCCAAATTAATTATTCAACATAATTAGGGCATTTCCCCCTTTTTTTAAATGTCAACCCTAAGGTTCAATTTCATAAATTTAACAACAATAATATCCCTTTCCAAGGTCTCACATACCCATGGGATTTAACATTTGAAAAACCCCCTCTTTTAATATCAATCTCAAAACCCTAACTTTCCCAAAATTACCAAACACTACCATCTAATCAAAATGACTAAAACTTATGTCAAAACTCATAAGAAGGAGTAGGGTATCCCTACCTCGAAATTAGAAGCCCAAACGAGTTGATGAAGAAAACTCAAAGTGCTCCAGACCAAGAGATTTTTAGATTAAAGTGAAGCCCACGCCACCCCTCTGTCTTTCTTACAAAGGGATTAGGGTAGAAACACTCTAGAAGTAGATAAAATCTTAGAGAGAAAGCATGTAGAAAGAGAGGGAGCAGCCGAATCTAGGGTTTGAAGAAAATAGAGATGAAAAAGTGAAGTGTAATCCCGCTGCTGCCAACTAATATATTCAAGGCTCGCTCGAGCGAAGGAGTGGTCGCTCGAGCGAAGGAGTGGTCGCTCGAGCGACCAGACACAAAGATACCTCGCTCGAGCGCACAAAGCCTCACTCGAGCCAACAATACGAAGCTTTAGGTCTGCAACCCAGAAGCATGCTCGAGTGAAGAAAAGCTCGCTCAAGCGAAGAAACCCAAAACATATAGCTCGCTCACTCGAGCGAAGGAAAGCTCGCTCGAGCCAAGAAACTCAACCTTCAGGTCCAAAACTAGACGCAGACGCACGCTCGAGCGCAAGACTTCTCGCTCGAGCCACCAGACACAAAACTCAACTCTCGCTCAGAGGACAGAGAAGGATCTAAAACAAAGAGCTCGCTCGAGCGAAGACACCAAAATCTGGACAGCAACTATTTGTTTCAAAACACACCTAACCTGATACAAACCTGCCCAACACATCCTAAAACTCATATATCAAGAATTGAAGGACAGAAACAAGATATAAACAAAACTAACTCCACGGAACCTGAGTCCGGAATACAATAATCAATGGAGGAAAAACTGGGATCGCTATAACTTCCTCTTCTTTTGTTGTTTGGGTTATAAACTTCATGAGGTCAGATCCATAGTTGAATTTATGATTTGTGAGGGATTCAAGTTGTACACCTCAAGCGATTGCGCCTTTGACAATTTATGGGAAGTTGGTTCTAGAAACATGGTTCATATAATGGCTGAAACAACCCAGATGAGGTACAAGTCTGGGGGTGGAGGTTGCGACGGTGAGACAACCGCGAAGGTGGTAGCCAAACAACCTGGGCGGCGACTAACCCCTCTATTCTCTTCTCCCACCTGCTAGAGGAACACACACATTGGACAAAAAAACCCAAAAAAATAAGAAGAAGAGAGAAAACCCAGATTGGAACAAGAAAGTGAAGGAGAGGTGGAAGGGGGGTCGCGTGGTGGGAAGGTGGTCGCCGTAGAGAGGCACTAGAATGGTGCCGGGATGGGATGGTTGGGGGTGGTGGCGGTGGATTTGGTAGAGAATTAGTGTTTGAAAAACTAAGAGGGTGTAAAGATAAATGAAAGTAGTAGGGATGAAATTTTTTGTTATTATGAAGAGTATAATGAGAATTTTGAATTTTTATAACAGTGTAATTAAAAATGATGTTAGATAGAATTACCCTTTCTTATTTCAGGCAAGTTATGAACGGTTTAAAATAATCAAAAAGTTAAAAAATCAACACGAAAAAAGTCAATTATATATATATATATGAGAAGACTATGGTGCATACCTTTAAAAGGTGTGTACGGTATGTAATTTATAATCAAATAAAATTATATAATTTTATATTTTCTGAGTCATAACTAAAAAATATTTTTTAAAAAAAGAATCATAATCAAACAACTCATGAAACATAATTAAATATTTCATGAATCATAACTAGAGAAGAAAATTGATCATAAGTGAAAAAAGAAAATGACATAACTTAGAGTGTATATGGTAGGAAATGTATATAGTAGAATCTATCTATATATTATATAAGCAAAAGGGGATTTTTAGTGAGAATAGATGTGAGAGCTCTAGATGCTCATTCTAAATTTCTAGATTTTTTAATTTAAAAATTAAATTAATAAATCACACACCCAGGCACATATATGATTTAGCTCATTTTCTAATTTTAAATAATGAATTACAAATTTATAGGCCCATCTCCTAAAATAATTACCTAAATTCTTCCTTCCCTAAAATCAAATAAGAAAGAACAATTATTTTAAGGAAAAACATACGATTTTCTTGACTTCCCAATTTAAATAAAGAAAACAAATTAAAAATTTATGGCCTCATCTTCTAAAATCATTACCAAAATTCTTCATTTCCTAAATAAAATAAAGAAAATGAATTAAATTGGAATGTGGCGAGCCAACCATACCCACGTCAACTTTACTTTTTGGGTCTGGACTTTAGACAAGTTTTATGCTTTGTTGATTTTGTGTCCCTTTAATTAATTTATGGTTTCTCTTTACACATTCTCAAGTCAATCATAAATACAATTATACTTCTCCCACAAATAGACTATCTCATAGTCTCAACAGGTTAATCATTTATCTCATCATTCAGACACAATACACAAATCTCTTATAAATTTTTTTGCATGTGTATATGCTTTTGATTATCCATAGAGATTCGCAAATCCCTTATTATAATGTGGTATTTATATTTATTTTTCTTTTTTATATCAAATGCTGAATAGTTTGTGGTATAAATTTTAGGGGTACTTACGTGTAAGTCTTAATAAGTGGACTTATTGTCTAATAGGTCCTATAGAAAAAAATTTAACATAAAAAACGTCACTAATTGTAAGTTTTAGCGACAATTTTATAACAATCATGACAAAAAAAAGTCACTCATTGTCAATTTTTAGCCACATATATAAAAAATTGTCACAAAAAATTATTTTTAGCAACAATTTTACCGAGACTTATTTTCAATAGGACTTGATGGGAATTAAGTCCAACTATTAAGACCTATTGATAGTTTACCCTAAATTTTATTCGTTGTCATTGATATGTTATGGATTTGACAAACTGCGTAAATAGTTTGTAAAACTTCCATGCAGATAATAGAAATTATTTATGTTGTGATATGGCTTGATTTTGTTTGACTGTTAATGAAAGTGAATTTATTTTCTTTTTATTTTTTGTTCAATTGGTGAATAGTTTGCTGGTATGAATTTGATTACTTGTGTTATGAAATTTGACTAATTATGTAAATATTGTATAAACCTACATGCATACACATATAAATTATTTATATTGTGACTTGATTTAATTTTATATTTATACTACATTTGTTTCACCGTAATGAAAAGTGAAAAGAAAAATATAAACTGAATTATCACATTATTATTTTTTTAAGTGAATATAATAGAATGATCATTGCGCAAACCAAAAATTATCTATTCTATGTACAGTTACATGCGCAGTAAAAAAAAATTTAAAGAAAAAGGAAAATATGCGTTTTATAACTTTACAATTTTAATATGTAAACCTTTTTTATAACATGAACCTGTGATATATGGTTGACTCTTTATATAAAAATTTTGAACTACACAAATTTATTTTTAGCCATGCGCACAATGTCACTTTGCTATTTTTTAAAAATTGACAAGTATACAATTTTTAATTTTAGCTTACAAGTTGAACCATACATTTGAGACATCAACGTTTCAATTATATATTACAAAAAACTGTATAGTTGTAGTGGCTCGGATTCTAATACGTATCGGATTGGTGTAAGCTGGTGCTCGTCAAATCTTAACTTATCTATGTTGTTGGACTCTTGGTATTGATGGGTTGACTAATGAACTTAGATATAGTAATTGAGGACCCTTGGATGATGTTTGGAACCATAATCGGAGCCTTAACAAGATATTTAGGCGAGATTAGACAAAAGCCCCAAGTTTGAATTTTTATTTTTGACCAGCCTTCACTCTTTTGCCCTTTTCTCTTTCCATACTTTGATTTGAAATGAGGGTGGAACCATTGGAAAAGCTTGTTTCCGGGGCTTCGATTTGGACACAAGAACCAACTAAATGGAGTCCAAACGAGAGAGTTATGCTTGTTTCAATTTTGAGTTTCTGTGCTGAAAGCATGATCGCTCGAGCGAGAACTTTCTTCGCTCGATCGAAGAGTGTATTTTCAGAACTGAGAGCCTCTTTCCACGCTCGAGCGACCCGATCGCTAACAACATTATAAATCGACTTTTGGCCCAAAACTTTATTTTTCATTCTCTCTTCTTCTCCCCTCCTCCCATGTCCGAAAACCTACGCCCTCAAACTTTGATTTCATCTATTCTTATCAAACAATCCACCACGATCTTGCATCAAAGATGAAGAACAAGTGAAGATCAACATTTTCAACTGATTGGATTTTGAATTTTCGAAGTGATGCTTTTGATCTAGCGTCCTTGCTTTCAATCTTGCGGAAGGGAGTTCTCTTAGCCTTGAATACTTATGATTCAAAGCGATTTTGTTGACATTTTGAGATTTTGAGTTGATTATGGGTTAGAAACATTAATGGCTTGTTGTTTATTCACAAATGCGGTTTTCACTCAAATTTTCAAAGGATGTTGAATGTTTTTAGCATATTGATAAATAGTAATTGATGATTTGAGGATGTAACTAAGAAAAGAGGAAAACCCCCAATTTTCTTTAAAACCCTAAGTTTGAAATGTTGAGTAAAATGGGGATTTTGAACTAATTGATAGTTTTATGTTAAAATTGACATTAATATGGTATTGGAATATATGGAAACTATGAAATGGGTAAATCCTAATAATTTGATGAAACTAGTGTGGGGATAGAAGTTGTGGATTAAATTATTTTGGAACTTTAGCTTGGGAGTTTAATGGAAATGAGATAACTTACTTAAGTAACATTTATAAGTGGAATTTGAGTCGTATTGAGTTGATATTCACATGATGTTGGAACAATGGAGAATTTGGTATTGATGTTGCTATATGAGATGATTATGGAAATTGTTGAGCTTGCCTTGTTTATGTTTCATGTTAATTATTTTTGTAATAATGGTTTGAACCTTAGGCAAACTATGATATTGGCAAACCCATTTGCATTGCATTGCATTGTATCTTCATGGTTTTGGGGTCAAGTGTGTTGAGTTAATTAAAATGGGTTATTTTGAAATGTGTGTGTTGAGGTGCCCAATTGCCCTTCCGTGCTTGTAGGCCGGTAAATGTGGGGGAAAAGTTACAATGATTGATGGGTGTCCAATTACCCCTCTGTGCTCGGTGGCCGGAAAATGTGGAGATGTTTTAAAAATGAAATGGGTGTCCAATTGCCCCTCCGTGCTTGGTGGCCAGTAAATGTGGAGGTGTTCGAAAAGTAAGAGGTGCCCACTTGCCCTACTGTGCTTAGTGGCCAGTAAATGTGGGGAGTGTTTGTGACTTCTGATGTGGAAATTAATTATAAAATGATGGTTCATGGTTAACTCAATGGTTAATGAATTGGGTCAAAACTTGGAATACGAAATTGACATGTTATAAATTGATTCTTTTTTTTTTTTTAGATAAGTTGTATGCATGGCATGATATTACATGAACATAATCACTTTGAGCATGCTTATTTGTTGTTAAGTTTATTTCCTACTGAACGTCAAAGCTCACTCCTTTTTATGGGCTGGATATTCTAAAAATCCAGATATTGAAGGTATGCCATGATAGTGTCAAAAGGCGAATGGAATTCAATGTGGAGCGCCGAAGCTTCTTTGATGGTGTTGGCCTTCAGCCATTGAACTTGTTGTAGAGTTAGGAATTTTATTTGTTTGAATCAAGACTCTTAGTCTCGAAAGGTGTAAGCCCTTGTGGCAATTAAGATGGATATTTTTATATTACCGTGTACTGTAATTTTATTACTTTGAGCTTGACAGGAAATTTATGAGAATCTGATAGATCCCTATTATTGAATTGTATCCCTTTGTTTATTGTTCTTATATTGGGTAGCGTATCGTGGTGTAAATATCAGGGCGTTACAATAGTCCAATTTTAGTTCAATTTAACATTAAAAAACTGTAAAGTTAATACTGTATGTACCTTACAAAAATATATAAATTTGAACTTTTTACACTAATTAAAATGGTTTGTAACATCTACACCATAAAAAAATAAAAAAAAATACAAAAAAGATTGCAACCAATTTTTTGCAAAACAAAAACTGAATAAAAAATAAAAATGATCTACAATGTGAGGTTACAAATTTTATTTTTAAGACAATTTTAAAAACACATATGGACTAATAACATTGTTAATCTTCAGATTTAAAATAAATTAAATAATAGTTATTGCCTAACCTTCTTTAAAATCCTACCCAGATACAACTATATCAAAACTACTGATTAAATTCAAAAGCTAAATTTATTTTTATTTTGGATTTTAAAAAATTAAAAAGAACATTTATGAATCTCTGCCTTAGTTACAAATTTATCCAATTATATTAACAACATTAAAAATATCTGTTGACTAAATTTGTTAATTTGAATTAAAAAATAACATACATTGCTCAAGATTTTTTAAATCTTGCTCAATTTCATGGGTAAATTTGTTGATTTTGAGTTTTAAAAAAATAAATAGATAGTCATTTGTAAAACATTACATAATCACAATCATATTAAATCTATTGGCTATTAAAATCTTTTTAAAAAATAAAATAAAAATTAAAGCATCTATATATTGATTTTGATGTTTGAATTTAAAAAAAATTCGAAATACCTATTATGGAACAAAATTTGTTAGTTGGATCCAAAAAAAGTAAGGAAAAATTACCCATAAGTCCTAGTTTTTGAAACGTTGAACCATTTAGTCCTAAAAGTTTTCTTATGCTCCATTTAGTCCCATTTTTACATCAGCATGATGTAAATGATGTAAATGATCTGATGTTTCATTCTATAATTTCAAAATTTATTGAAATCTGATGAACATTAGATGTTTTTCATCCTATATTTTCAAACATTATTGAAATTTGATGAACATTAGATGTTTGAAATTTAATGTTTGTAACATGACTCTGATGTTATTAACATTGTATCTGATGTTATTAACATTGTAATGGGACCTTTCAGTCTATAAGAAAATTTTTAGGACTAAACAGTGCATAAGTTATTAATTTGGGATTTATTGGTGCATCCCCCAAAAAGTAATGAATTTTATAAACTTTGTAAAATTAGGAAAGTTATTAAATTATTTTTTTGTTAAACTCTTACTTTTTCTTAATTTTACTTTACGGGGACAAAATGAGAAAAATTATCATTTTTTAAATACTATTTTATCTCGTGCATAGCACGGGTCACATGCTAATTTATATATATATATATATATACATATATATGTATGTATATACTACCGGTGATATCAAAAAAATTAAAAACAAAAGTTTTATATAAATAATATAAATAGTTAGACTTTTGAATGTAAAATACGAAAATGAAAAAGATTGAAACTCACAATTGGATTTGTTTGAAAATTGACCTTTTTAATAATTTTTTAACTTATTACGAAATCATGCAAAAAAAAGTAGGGATAATCAATTAACAACTTGCAATGACTTTTTGACAAAAAGTCACTCTTTCCAAACAGGGCTCACCATTTTACCATAATGGCATGCATTTTATCTATCAATTTTTAAGTTGTCATTAACTCAACTATGTAACTTTCTCTTCCTTTGCTAGAGTAGAAAACTTTGGCGAGTTCAACCAGAGCAACTTCAGCCTAACGCAAAAAAATTTAAGAATTGAGTAACATATTTTTTAATTGGGTAAGGGCTTGAGCAACCTGTGATTTTTTTATTTATTTTTAGATTGGATGAGCCAAAGAGCAATCTGTGATTGAAAATACCCTTTTATTTAATATAGATATAGATAAATTATCTAAAGTTGGTCAAGCCATATCATGGGTCAGGTTCTAACTCTAACCCTAGACCTGACCAAAAAAAATTGATTGGTCAATTAGTAAAAATATTTTATAATAATCAATTTAAATCGGCTAATATCTATTATATAAATACAATGGATCATAAAAATGTATCGCGAAACTGAGTGTATAATATGGGTTTAAAATTAGTGAGATGTGAGCCGCACTTACAATGGATGTAAACCTTTTTCTTTTTCTTTTTTGTTGAATAATTTGGTAGATTTTATGGATTTGCCTATTTACCATAGAACTTATTCAAGTGAAATTTTTAAAAATATTTGTAATTATTAATTTGAAGTTCATACTTAAAAAATCTGAACTTTTTTTATTTTTTCAATAAGATTTTGACATGTGTACTTGAAATTTTTTACCATTTGATAAATTATGATTTACTGCTAAAAATAATTTTAAATTATATTTTATTCAAATTTTCTTTGAACTTTATTTTTAAATTTAAAATTAAAAATAGCTTAGACAGTGCTAAAAAAAATTACCATCTAGCTAAAAGATATGGCTAAAATTATTTTTTGACATTTTTTTTTCTTTCGAATTTGAAAGTTAGAAATGGTTAGATAAGTCAATAGTCTTAAATTATATTTATTTTTTTGTTTCAAATATTTCAAAAAATGATTAATACATTGGAAATATATATTTTTATAATTTTAAATTATATAATACTAAAATTAAATTTAGAATTTCATTTGCGGATTTTCAAAGATCAAATTTGATGTGGCTTAGATATGGTTAAATTTATTTATTTGACTTTCTATATATAAATATTTTTCTTAAATTTAAAATTATTTTGATTCAAATTTTCTTTGAACTTTATTTTTAAATTTAAAATTAAATATAGCTTAGACATAGCTAAAAAAAATTACCATATAGCTAAAATTATTTTTTTGACATTTTATGTGCATTTTTTTATTTTTTTTTTTAATTTGAAAATTAGATATGGTTAGATAAGTCAATAGTCTTAATTTATATTTATTTTTTTGTTTCAAATATTTGAAAAAATAGTAATATAAATAGTTAGACTTTTAATATCAAAAAAATTAATAACAAAAGGTTTATAAAATAGTTAGACTTTTGAATGTAAAATACGAAAATAAAAAAGATTGAAACTCACAATCAGATTTGTTTGAAAATTGATCTTCTTAATAATTTTTTAACTTATTACGGAATCATGTAATGACTTTTTGACAAAAAGTCACTCTTTTCAAACATGGCTCACCATTTTACCATAATGGAATGCATTTTATCTGTCAATTTTTAAGTTGTCACTAACTCAACTACGTAACTTCCTCTTCCTTTGCTAGAGTAGCATACTTTGGCTAGTTCAACTAGAGCAACTTGAGCCTAACTCAAAATTTTATAAGAATTGAGTAATATATTCTTTAATTTGGTAAGGGCATGAGCACCCTGTGATTTTTTTATTTATTTTTAGATTGGATAAGCCAAAGAACAATCTGTGATTGAAAATACCTTTTTACTTCATATAGATATAGATAAATATAGATTATCTAAAGTCGGTCAAGCCATAACATGGGTCATATTCTAACTCTAACCCTGGACCTGACCAAAAAAATTGATTGATCAATTAGTAAAAATATTTTGTAATAATCAATTTAAATCGACTAATATCTATTATATAAATACAATGGATCAGAAAAATTTATCGCGAAAGTGAGTGTACAATATGGGTTTAAAATTAGTGAGATGTGAGCCGCACTCACAATAGATGTAAACCATTGTTTTTTATTTTTTGAATAATTTGTTTGGTAGATTTTATGGATTTGCCTATTTACCATAGAACTTATTCAAGTGAAATTTTTTAAAATATTTGTAATTATTTATAGCAATTCCGGTATTCCGTCCATTGATTATTGTATTCCGGACTTAGGTTCCGTGGAGTTGGTTTTGTTTATATCTTGTTTCTGTCCTTTAATTCTTGATATATATGAGTTTTAGGGTGTGTTGGGCAGGTTTGTATCAGGTTGGGTGTGTTTTGAAACAAATAGTTGCTGCCCAAATTTTGGTGTCTTCGCTCGAGCGAGGCTTTTGTCACTCGAGCGAGCTCCTTGTTTTAGTTCCTTCGCTCGAGCCAGGGTTCCTTCGCTCGAGCGAGAGTTGAGTTTTGTGTCTGGTGGCTTGAGCGAGAATTCTTGCGCTTGAGCGTGCGTCTGCGTCTAGTTTGGACCTAAAGGTTGAGTTTCTTGGCTCGAGCGAGCTTTCCTTCACACGAGCGAGCAAGCGAGCGAGCTGTATGTTTTGGGTTTCTTCGCTCGAACGAGCTTTTCTTCGCTCGAGCGTGCTTCTGGGTTGCAGACCTGAAGCTTCATGTTGTTGGCTCGAGCGAGTCTTTGTGCGCTCGAGCGAGGTTTCTTTGTGTCTGGTCGCTCGAACGACCACTCCTTCGCTCGAGCGAGCCTCGAATATATCAGTTGGCAGCAGCGGGATTACACTTCACTTTTTCATCTCTATTTTCTTCAAACCCTAGATCCGGCTGCTCCTTCTCTCTCTACATACCTTCTCTCTAAGATTTCATCTACTTCTACAGTGTTTCTATTCTAATCTCTTTGTAAGAAAGATAGAGGGTGTCATGGGCTTCACTTTAATCTAAAAATCTCTTGGTTTGGAGCACTTCGAGTTTTCTTCATCAACTCCTTTGGGCTTCTAATTTCGAGGTAGAGATACCCTACTCCTTCTTATGAGTTTTGACATAAGTTTTAGTCATTTTGATTAGATGGTAGTGTTTGGTAATTTTGGAAAAGTTAGGGTTTTGAAATTGATATTAAAAGAGGGGTTTTTCAAATGATAAATCCCATGGGTATGTGAGACCTTGGAAAGGGGTATTATTGTTGTTAAATTGATGAAATTGAACCTTAGGGTTGATATTTGAAAAATGGGGAAAATGCCCTAATTATGTTGAATAATTAATTTGGGAAATATGAAATTGAGTTGGAAATTGTGAAATTGAGGAATTATGAAGTTGATTGGTGTAGTTGGATAAATTAATCACTCACCTATGAAATGTTGTTATTTTATCTGTTTGATAAATTGATTATCTGTTTGAGATAACTGCTTGGACTATCGGTGGAGGATAGTCTTGATTGTTGTAGACACTGTATGTTGATTAGAGAAACTGAAACTAATCATCTGGTTATGTCATTGAATATGACGGTTGGAATAATACATCGAATTTGTGTATTGATTGATCATTGTATATGATAAGTGTTTAAATACATTGTATATGTATATTGTTTGGAAGGAGATAGGGGATGTACTCAATGGTTTGAAAAGAGATAAGGGATGGACTCTCAAACCTGTTTGGGAAAAGATAGGGGATGGACTCCATTAATACAGCGAATATGTGTATTAATTGTGAAATATGGAAGTGTTTTAATATAAGTTGCAGTCTCATGGGAATTGTGAAGTATGGAAGTGTTTTAACATGAGTTATAGCCTCATTGAATTGTTTGGCCAGGTTCTGAGCCATGAATATGAATCGAAACTGTATAAGTGAAGGAAATTGAAATGAAAGATGGATGCACTTGATGTTGGATTGAAAAGTATTGTAAATTGGTTTATATCTGTTAACCATCTATCAAATGCTAATGTTTTAGTTATTGCTCATATCTGGTTTAGTATATCTCTACTAGCTTTGGCTCACCCTTTATGGGACATCATTTTCAGGTTCAGGTGATATGCCACCTCCAAGGACGTAGCTTGGGAGGCTTGAGGCTGATAGATCTTTTGTTGTTCTCTTTTTGGGAGATGGAAATTCACGCTCGAGTGTCAAAAAGCCCGCTCGAGCGGAGAAGCAACAACAAAGGGCCCGCTCGAGCGTCAAAAGCCCCGCTCGAGCGTGATGGCCAAATTCTGGGCATCAACTTTTGGTTTCAAAACACAACCAACCTGTTTCAAACCTGCCCAACACAACCTAAGACTCAAATACAAAGAGTAAAGGATGGAAATGAGAATGAGATAACAACACAACCACGGAACCTAGTCCAGAATACAATATACAAAGGAAAGGAAAACCGGGATCGCTATAACCTTCCCCCCTTAAAGAATTTCATCCCAAAAACAAGTTTTTCTCAATTCTCAACAATATTACAAATCAATATTCAACAATCTAACCCATTACTGGTCATCCCATCTCTTTTCAAGAGGCATTTCTCAATATATATTCAATATGCGTTATTAGTATGCTTTCCCTTGAAATTTACCAATTTCAACACATTTTTCAGAATTCCATATCATAGTCAATGTTCATGATATATTTCCATTTCTACAATACATTCAACATATGCAATGTTACATTAAACTTCCATTTTAAGGCAAGTTTCAAAATACTTCCACTATTCAAAACATATACGATGTTTTACCACTTAAGACATATTCGATGCTCTTAAAGTTCATTAATATTACAAAATCCCAATACATGGCTAAACATTTACAAACAAGTCTGGATATTTCTCACGGACATCCACCTCACGTTCCCAAGTGGCTTCTTCCACTCCGTGATGTTTCCACAAAACTTTTACCAAGGGAATGGTCTTGCCTCGCAAAACTTGATCCCGCCTATCCAAGACCCGTACCGGTCTCTCCTCGTACGAGATATCCTCGTCAACCTCCAAATCGGTCCAATCCAACACATGGGACGGATCCGGCTCATACTTCCGAAGCATACTAACATGAAACACGTCATGCACTCCGGATAACTGCGGCGGCAAGGCCAAACGATAGGCAACCTCGCCAATCCTCTCAAGGATCTCAAAAGGGCCGACAAACCAAGGGGACAACTTCCCACTCTTCCCAAACCTCATCAAACCCCGCCTAGGTGATATTTTCAAAAATACATGATCACCCGTCTCAAATGCCAAGGGCCTTCTCCTACGGTCGGCATAACTCTTTTAGCAACTCTAGGCTGTAACAAGCCTTCTACAGATAAGCTCAACCTTCTCCGTCGTCTCCCTCACCAACTTCAGGCCCAACAAAGGTGGTGCATCATCACCACCTCGGCCCAACAAACTGGAGACCTACAAGGTCGGCCATACAAGGCCTCAAACGGTGCCATACCGATACTCGACTGAAAACTGTTGTCGTAGGCAAACTCCACCAAGGGCAAGTACCTCTCCCATGTCCACTAAAGTCAAGGACACAACCTCGAAGCATATCCTCAAGGATCGGAATAGTATGCTCGGACTGCCTGTCAGTCTGAGGATGATAAGCCGTGCTAAAGGTCAATCTAGTACCCAAGGCCTCTGCAAACTCTGCCACAACCTAGCAGTAAAACGTGGATCTCTATCTGAGACGATCGACACTGGGACCCCGTGCAACTTCACTATGTCCCGAATATACAAGTCAGCAAGATGATCTACCGAATCTCTCACGCGCATAGGGATAAAGTGCGCCGACTTAGTCAACCAGTCTGCAACCACCCAAATAGCATCACTACCCCGCTGAGTCCTCGGAAGACCTACAACGAAGTCCATAGTGACATGCTCCCACTTCCACTCGCAATAGGCAAGGGTTGCAACAAACCCGCTGGCCTCTGATGCTCAGCCTTCACTTGCTGACAAGTAAGGCACTTCGATACGAAAACTGCCACATCTCTCTTCATACCCCGCCACCAAAACTGGCGACCCAAATCACGATACATCTTGGTGCCTCCCGATGCACCGCAAGGCGTGAATGGTGAATCTCAGAGTACCTCCTCTCGGCAAGACTCCGGTACAAACAAGCGGTCTCAGTATCTCACATCAAGTCGGGATACACAGAAAAACCTTCTCAGCTTCCCACTGGAGATCTTCTCTTCGAAGGGATTCTACCTCAAGGTCACCTCTCTGTGCCTCTAACACTCGATTCACCAGTGTAGGCTGCAACAACAGAAAACAAGGCCGCAGCCTCAACGGATTCGCCCAGAAGCAAATCAAACTCGCCAAGTGCACCCAACATCTCCCACTCCCGGATGGCTATACAAGCTACATCACTAATGGATTTCCTACTAAGGGCATCGGCCACAACATTGGCCTTTCCCGGGTGATAGTGCAACTCGAAGTCGTAATCCTCAATGAACTCCATCCACCTCCTCTGCCTCAAATTCAAGTCTCTCTGTGTAAACAGATACTTCAAACTCTTATGGTCCGAGAACACCTCGAACCTCTCACCATAAAGGTAGTGCCTCCAAATCTTTAGGCAAAAATTACTGCTGCTAACTCTAGGTCATGTGTAGGGTAATTCCTCTCGTGTATTTTCAACTGACGTGAGCCATAGGCTACCACTTTCCCCTCTTGCATCAACACACAACCCAAACCCTCTCGTGAGGCATCACAAAACCGCATAACCCAAACCTCTCTCCGGAATAATCAAACCGGAGCGGTGGTCAATCTAACTTCAACTCTTGGAACGACTTTTCACAAGTCTCACTCCATACAAATTTGACCCCTTTCGTGTCAATCTAGTCAACGGTGAAGCTAGCCTGGAGAAATCTTTCACAAACCGGCGGTAATACCCAGCTAATCCCAGAAAACTGCGGATCTCAAAAAACACTCTTAGGCTGTGCCCAATCTGCACTGCCTCTATCTTGGATGTATCAACAGACACCCCTTCCCGGAAACCACATGGCCTAAGAACTTGACCTCCTAGCCAGAACTCACACTTCCCAAACTTGGCATACAGCCTATGGGCTCTAAGCAACTCAAGCACCACTCTCAAGTGTTCCTCGTGCTCCTCCTCCGAAGGCGAATAAATCAAGATGTCGTCCACGAAAACGACCACAAAACAATCTAAGAATTCCCGGAATATCCGGTTCAGCAAATCCATAACACTGCCGGTGCATTGGTGAGCCCAAAAGGCATCACCAGAAACTCATAGTGGCCATACCGCGTACGGAATGCCGTCTTTAGAATATCCTCCTCCCTGACCCTCAACTGGTGGTAACCCGATCTCAAGTCTATCTTAGAGAAACAACGGGAACCCTTCAACTGGTCAAACAAATCATCTATACAGGGCATATGGTACTTATTCTTGACCGTAGCCCGATTCAACTTCTAGTAATCAATACAAAGTCTCAAGGCCCCATCTTTCTTCTTAGCAAAGAGAGCTGGTGCTCCCACGGCGAAACGCTAGGGCTGACAAAGCCCTTGTCCAGCAACTCCTGGAGTTGAATCATCAACTCACTCAACTCGGCTGGGGCAAAATGGTAAGGTGCCATAGAAATCGGCGCTGTGCCAGGCACTAAATCAATGGAGAACTCTATCTCTCGATGAGGTGGCAAACTAACAAGATCCTCGGGAAAGACGTCCGAGTACTCACAAACCACTCTCGGCAACTCAACCCCGGTCTCATCACACTCACTACTCATAAGGCTAGCGAGAAGACCACTAAGCTCACTCCGCCCTCGCGGATCATACACCGGTGGCAACACACTACCAACCCGATCCCCCAAGAAATGGAAACAATCCCCGCTCAAGGTACATACTGTGACCCTCTGGCGGTAGCAATCAATAACAGCCCGGTATGACGATAACCAGTCCATACCCAAAATAACATCAAAACCCGACATAGCCATAACTACAAATGAAAATGGAAGTCGCGATCAGCTACCTCTATATCACAACCTCTACACCCTTGTTTCAAATCAACTCACCCCCAACAGGTGATACAACACAAATAGAGATGCTAACTGTGCCAACTCCAAACCCAAAACAGATGCAAATGCAGCAGATATAAAGAATGGATGCACCCGTATCAATCAACACATTGGCAACCGAGTTGCAAAACAAAAAGGTACCTCTCACAACCGCTGGAGCCGGTACAAGATCCTGCGCAGTAACAGCATACACGGCCCTGTAGGCCCCTGATCTTGCTCACCTCTAGGAGCAAAAGACTGCTGCACAGACTGGGACGATGAAGCCCCTGATTGGCCCTCGAGGCCTGAACTGACTGAGCTGGCTGAAAACTCTCTGCCCAGATGCACCAGATGTGCCACTCAACTGCGGGCAAAACCTCTTCAGGTGCCCCGCCTGACCACACTGATAACAAGACAGTGGCTGGCCTCTGCCCTGACTCTGGCTCTGAGGTCGAGCCGAAGATGAAGCTGCTCTCTGCCCTCCGCCCTTCTGCGGGCAAGCTGGAGACTTGTGGCCCAGCTGACCACATTTGTAACAAGTCACGTCTCCCTGACTGCCTCTCCCAGGGCCTGCACTCGGCACTGGAAAGGTAGATCTAGCAAAACCACCCTGAGACTGCTGAGGGTTAGAACCCCTCTGTCTCCTGCCATCACCCTGGCCATCCTGACTCCTCTTGGAGCCCCTCTGCCTCTCCTCCTCCTCCTGCATCATAATCTCCATATGGGCCGCAGCATCTACAAGGCGCCCATAGTCCCGGGTCATAGAACCCCCAACTCTCATCTTGAGGCCATGCCTCAACTTCTTCTCAAACTCAAGGCAACGGCGTTCCTCAGACGCCACAAGCTCAGGTGCGAACCTGGATAGACTGGTAAATGCGGCCTCAAACTCGGCCACTGACAAACTCAGCTCCTTGAGCTGACAAAACTAGTCTCTCAGCTTCTTCCTGGCAGCTGGAGATAGAAACTTCTCCTGGAAAGCATCTACAAAAGCCTCCCACGTGCCACCAATACGACCCCTCATGTACTTCCACCACTGACCCGCATCCCCCTTAAGCTGGAAAGATGCCAAGGTCACCTTCAACGCCCGTCTTCGATGTCAAGCATCTCAAACGTCTTCGTCATCTGTTCGAGCCATTCATCGCCTTAAGTGGCTCTTTCGGGTCCCCACAAACTCGTCCGGATTAGACCGGAAAAACTCCCTCTTCAGAAGGAAGGCCCTGCACCAACAACCTGGGCCTGAACTGGTTCTCAGCTCTGAGAATGCCCATGGATTCCCTCAAGGCTCCTGCTATCTCGCGCTAAGGCACCCATGGCCTGCTGACCGCTGGCTCGGCCACATTGGCCTGACCAACACCCTCCTGCTGCGCGGAATATCATCCGGTAAAGGCATCTCCTGCCTACCACGCCTACCACGTCCTCGTACTCGTCCTGACATCCTAATAAAGGTAACGAAGAACATTAGCACATTCATAAATGTGCCGAAGCTAAAACACTCGCGTCCTAATGCAATGGACAACAGTAATTCACTCCACGTAAGCACATAATCACATAAGCACTTACGAATTTCATTTCCGGATAATGATAGTCCCGAGGCATTACTAGAGTTCCGGTTAGAAACAGCATTGATCAAGTGCTTTTCCAACAAGACTCATAGAAACCCAAGGATCCAATCAACATCCTAGAAATTAAATCCCATACTCAAATAGTCACGTAAACATGTTATCACATAAGCACATAACATTACATCTAAGTCTCTAACAAGCGAGACAAACCCATTGTGATACTAATCACTTCCCACGTACCCAAAGTATTCAAACCCGGTACGCTCTGATACCAAGTTGTAACGCCCTCAAAATAAACCCATAAATAGACATTCATGATACGAGAAAAATACATCATATCATTCAGAGTATTCTTACAGAATGTATTACATGTTGACAACAAAAGTAAATGCCCTATGGGCTTACAACTTTCCAAGCCAACACTTGGTTACAAAAGAGAGTGTACTAACTCCAAATATTAAGCCCTGGCTTGAATTACATGTAATACAACAAAAGATAACCAAAATAAAAAAAGAGTCTTCAACTCCACAACCATCCAAGCTAAGACCTCGGAGGTGGCATACTACCTGAACCTGAAAATGATGTCCCATATAGGGTGAGCCAACGCCCAGTAGAGATATGCTAAACATAATATGAGCAATAACTAAAACATTAGCATTTGATAAATGTTTAATTCATATGAATCAATTCATAACCCATTTCAATTACATGACAAATGTGCCCACGTTTCATTCCATTTTCCATTTCTTAACCAATGTCCCAATTCATAATCCTGACTCATAACCTGGCCATATACTTTAAATGAGATTATACCTCATATCAACAACACTTCCATAAGCCTCGACAGATACACTTATTTGCTGTATCAATAACATACAAAACACTTCCACACTTCATAAACGATACACAGATTTGTTGTATCAGTAATTCGATATATACACATTTTTGCTGTATCGTTGGAGTCCATCCCCTATCTCCTCTCATATAATATCGATTTAGAAGTCCATCCCCTATCTTCCCCTAAACCGTGGAGTACATCCCCTTTCTCCTCCCACTCAACACAATGTATATAAACACATATCATATGCATAAACAATCAATACATAAATTTGATGTATTATTCCAACAGTCATATTCGATGACATTTCAATTGATTAGTTTTAGTTTGCCTAATCGTCATGCATTGTCTACAACAATCAAGACTATCCTCCACCGATAGCCCAAAGCAGTTATTTCTAAACAATAATAAATGCCTCAACAGATATATATATATATATATATAAATATATATAATCTCAACATTTTCAAGTGAGCGATTAATAAATCCAACTCCACCATTCTATCTCAAATGAGCCAATTTCATTATTTCCAACTCAATTTCATATTTCCATGATAGTTGTCATTATTTACACTAATGACCCAAAAATACCCAAACATGTCATTTTTCCCTTTTAGCTCAATATTGACCAAAAGGCTCAAATAGCTTCAATTACTTCAATACCACCATTTTAAGACCCAAATTACACATTTATGAGTCAAGACCACAAAATCCCTCTTTTGAAAATAACACATTTCAAACCCTAACTTTCCAAATCAAACCATCTATACAAATAACTCAATGTCTATGTTAAAGCACATAAGAATGAGTAGGAATCCCTACCTCAAATTCGGAGCCCAAAGGTAGGGGATGAAGAAATCCGAAGTGCTCCAAATCAAGAAATTCTCGGATCAAAAGATAGCCCTCGACAAACTCAACACTTTTTGTAAAGGCTCAAGGGTAGGAGATCACTCTAACTAGATCAAATCTAAGAGAGAAGGTGAGGTTTTAGAGAGAGGAGCTCTCCAATGGAGGTTTTGAAAAAGTAGGAGAGAGAAAGGAAATGAAAAAGTGATCCAAAAAGTCGAATCCCGAAGTGATATACCAGTCGCCCCGCTCGAGCGTGGAAACCCCCGCTCGAGCGTCAGACACAGACTCACGCTCGAGCGTCAAAAGAGCCGCTCGAGCGTCGATTGCACACCTGCAGAAGTTTTGCAGACATGGTCCCCGCTCGAGCGTCAAACTCCCGCTCGAGCGTACGAAGACCTGCAGACAAAAGTACTGGGAGATGGAAATTCACGCTCGAGCGTCAAAACGCCCGCTCGAGCGGAGAAGCAACAACAAAGGGCCCGCTCGAGCGTCAAAAGCCCCGCTCGAGCGTGAAGGCCAAATTCTGGGCATCAACTTTTGGTTTCAAAGCACAACCAACCTGTTTCAAACCTGCCCAACACAACCCAAGACTCAAATACAAAGAGTAAAGGATGGAAATGAGAATGAGACAACAACACAACCACTGAACCTAGTCCGGAATACAATATACAAAGGAAGGGAAAACCGGGATCGCTATAGCATTGGATCGATGCACTCGTTGTGCTCGACGAAATTACTCACCGAGATCTCCTGATTCAGGGGATTTCTTTTCATACAAGTGATTCTTATTTTGATCTTTAAGCCCTCAATTGAAGAAGTTGAGATGAATGGTGAAGTGGGTTGTTTTAGTATGGGGCAAAAAGTTGATCTCTTTGTTGGTTTTGGGGGTTGATTTGACATATTCTAAGTACTGTTTATTTTGAAGCTGTGAGTGAGTTTCTTTGTCCTTGATTTCCTTCTCTATTTGGGTTGTTCAGTTTGGAATGAGTATTTGATGTTCCAATTCAAAGTTCGTCTATCTTTTTGTGGGGAACTGTTATGACAGAACAAACAAAAACGAGAAAGTAAAACAAGCAAACACAAGAACACGAACATATATGTGGTTAGAATATAAACCCACGTCCATAGGCGAAGAAGGACAGGGGCTTTAATCAAAATAAGGAGTAAATAAAAAAGAAATGGTTCTCTCTTCAAGATCTGCATATCAAGAAACGGGGTCAGATTAGTTGGATAGAGTGGGTGGCAAACTGGTTATAAACACAAACCGGTTAGAATACGAGACAATCTCAACATGAACAAACAAAATCATGAAGAAATGAATGCCCTTGCAATATGTCATTGTGCTCACTGTCATGTCAAGCTTCTTGAACTTATTGCATTGCATTTTTCGACATTACCATTGACAAATGAAGGTGGAAATCTGTTTTCCTCACCGTGAAGAGTCATTGAATTATTACCAGTGCCATATATGTATTCATGAGTTGAACAAAAAATTGTTACTATACCTTTTGTACTATGAAAAGCTAGGAAGCACGGATACTCCGAAATGGCCCCTGTATGCGTATCGGATACAGATAAACATCCGATACGCCGAGATATGTATCAGAAACGGCAAAGAAGTATCCCATTTTTTTTATTTTATTTTTTTTGAATTTCAAATACGTTTGGGATACACGAGGATACTTCGAAGATATGCTTAGAATACTTTTGGGATATGGCAGGGCGAAAAAATAATTTTAAAGACTTGTAATGGGGTCAAAGTGTAAAATAACAAAAGCTATCTAAAATAAAACAAAAAAAATCAAACAAACGAACCCTAGCTGTCGTCGTCTATATCGAATAACAACTATCGAACAATAGCAATAACTCTGAGTCTCTATTGTGATTCACGAACAGCAGCAACTCTGAGTTGTCATCGTCGATCAAGGTTCGTCCTCTCTCACTCTCACTCTCATTCTCTCTTGCTTTTGCTCTGTCTCTCTTTCTCTCTCTCTCTCTCTCTTGCCCGTTCGCTCTCACTCTCACTTTTCTGTCACTCGATCTCAATCCCTCTCTCTCTCTCTCTATCCCTCTCGCTGAATCTCACACTCTCCCTCTCTCACTCTACTAACCCCTTTAAATCTCTTCTTTTTTTTTTTTTTTCTTTGCAGCTAAGCTAAGCTAAGCTAAGCGACTAGTACCCATTTTTTATTTCCTCAAAAGACAACATCAAGGAGCCTTGTAAGGTATTTTTCTTTTTATCATTGAAAGGGTAAATTCCCCCCCCCCCCCCAAAAAAAAAAATTGAATTGCATTATGGTTGTTATGGTTGATGCTATATTGTTGGAATTGCTGAAATTTAATTGAATTGCTGAATTTTTTTTGACGTTCATGCCAAAAGACAACGACATTAATGTTTTGTTTTATTTCTTTACCAAATTTATAAATTTTAAGAAATGAGTTCGGGTACGGGAAGTTTAGGTTCAACAAGTGGTACACTAATGAAAGAAGATGATCATGCTCCTCTTTGGTGTTATATTACAAAAATGGAAAAAATGAGGTGGTACTACCAAGTTTAAATGCCATTACTATCAAAATGAGTACAAGGGGTCATACTTTAGGGTCAAGGTACATTTGTTAAAACTTTCTAGCCATGGGATTAAAGTGTGCCCTAAAGTGACTCCTCCACACCTTATTGAAATGCGAAGGAAAATTGAAGAAGTCGAGAAGAGGTTAAAGATGTCTATGCCTAAAAAGTTCCTTACCATCTTCCACTTGCCAATCTACTTCAACAGGTCCAGGGCCTTTAGATACCAGAGGATTTAGGATGGAGGGGTATGAGCCAAGAAAAAGAAACGTTGTTGGAACTTTGCTCTAGAAAAGGCATTCAACCATGTTATTCAGGAAAAATTGCATTCTTAGATTGCTCGCATGTTTTATTCAATGGGGTTACCTTTTCATTTATCATGGAACACATATTATGTTAGTGCTTTTCAATTCGTTGCCAACAATCCAATTCCTGATAATGTACCACCTGGTTATAACTTGTTAAGGACTACATTGCTTCAAAAGGAAAATGGCTAATGTAGAGAGGTTTTTGGAGCCAACTAGAGCATCGTGAAAGGAAAATGGGTTGAGTATTGTTTCAGATTGATGGACTGATTCTCAAAGAAGGCCCCTTATTAATTTTATGGGAGCATCAGAAGCTGGGGCAGTGTTCTTGAAAGCTGTTAATTGTGAAGGTGAGCACAAAGACAAGTTTTTTTTATTTCTAACTTAATTAGTCAAGCAATTGAAGAAGTTGGACATCAGAATGTCATTCAAGTCATTACAGATAATGCTCCCGTGTGTAGTGCAGCTGGTTTACTCATTGAAAGTAAGTACCCGAATATCTTTTGGACACCATGTGTAGTTCACACACTGAATCCTGCTCTGAAGAATATTTGTGCTCTAAAGGAAACAAGTGGTACTTCTTTTACTTATGATGAATGTCACTAGATCACATTTTGTGTTGATGATGTGATGTTTATCAAAAACTTCATCATGAACCATTCCATGCGGCTAGCTATTTTCAGTGAATTCATACCCTTGAAGTTGCTTGTTGTTGCGGATAAACGTTTTGCATCTGCCATTGTCATGCTCAAAAGGTTTAAACTTATAAAGCATGGCCTCCAATCAATGGTTATTAGTGACCAGTGGATTTCTTACAAAGAAGACGATGTTGGGAAAGCAGCATCTATGAAGGAAAAATTATTGAATAATGTGTGGTGGGATAAGATTGATTACATTTTGTCTTTTACATTGCCTATCTATGAGATGCCTAAGTTTTGTGACATTGACAAACCATGCCTTCACTTAGTCTACAAAATGTGGGACACCATGATTGAAAAGGTGAAGGCAAGCATCTTTAGGCATGAAGGGAAGCTAGATGATTAGGAATCAATCTTTTATTCCGTTGTACACAATACACTAGTTGAGAGGTGGGCCAAAAGTAACACTTCTCTTCATTGCCTTGCACATTCTTTGAATCAAGGTAATAACTTAATTCATACTCTTACTAATTAGATTTCTTTGTTCACATTTGTCTTTTAATATGAATAACATAATTTAATTTTGAAACTTTCTAATGTTGTAATCTAGGTATTATATTCAACGTGGCTTAATGAAAATCCCTCATAGGGATGAAGAAATTTCAAGTACGAGAAACAAGTGCTTCAAGAAATGCTTTCCAAATTTAGAGGAGAGACGGGTTGTAATTGTGGAATATGCCAAGTTTTCAGGAGGTTTGGATATGTTTGGAGATTTTTACTCAAAGATTGATAGAGGAGTATTGGATCCACTTATTTGGTGGTTTACACAAGGGTCTCCTGCTTCTATGCTTCAATCTGCAGCATTAAAATTGCTTGGCCAGCCATGTTCCTCATCATGCTATGAAAGGAATTGGAGCACCTACTCCTTTATTCACTCCATGAAAAGAAACAAAATGACATCACAATGTGTTGAAGATTTGGTTTTTGTGCAAAACAATCTTCGTCTCCGATTAAAAAGAAATCGACAGTACATTGAAGGAGAAACCAAGTTATCGGATGTTGGTGGAGATACTTTTGATTCATTGGAGGGTAGGCTTACCTGAAATTGCAAGTCTTTCTCTTGATGAACCAGATATGGAAGCTGTGATATTCACTGATGAAGGGAAACAAGTTGAAGCTATTGACCTTGAAGACTCTTAACTTTATAGGAATCTTTCTTTGTTATCAAGTTGTCTTTCGCTTTTGGTTTTATTTGTATACATACTACATTACTAAAAATTATAAAAATAATATTTTTTACGAACGTATCTCAGTCATACTCGTATCCTAGTTTTTCAAATTTTGCCATATCACTGTATCCGTATCGTATCGTACTCATATCCTGTATCCGTATCTGTGCTCCCTAGATGAAAAGTCATTAGTGATTGGTTTCTTATGGATAAAACTTAGTGAGATGGAGTACATATGTAGACTACAATATATGTTTTCGATTGACCTACCATGTGTTTTTTGTTGGCTGGGATTGTAATGCCCTCAAATTAAATCCATAAATCATACATTTATGACATTCATAGATATAAGAGAATAAAGCCTATTTCCACTCATCAGAGTATTCATTACAAAAGTATTACATGTTGACAACAAAAGTAAATGCCCTACGGGCTTACAACTTTCCAAGCCAACACTTGGTTACAAAAAGAGAGTACTAACTCAAAACACATTAAGCCCATGGCTTGAATTTACATGTAATACCAAAAGAGAACAACAAAAGATCTATCAGCCTCAAGCCTCCCAAGCTACGTCCTTGGAGGTGGCATATCACCTGAACCTGAAAATGATGTCCCATAAAGGGTGAGCCAAAGTGCAGTAGAGATATGCTAAACCAGATATGAGCAATAACTAAAACATTAGCATTTGATAGATGGTTAACACATATAAACCAATTTACAATACTTTTCAATCCAACATCAAGTACATCCATCTTTCATTTCAATTTCCTTCACTTATACAGTTTCGATTCATATTCATGGCTCAGAACCTGGCCAAACAATTCAATGAGGCTATAACTCATGTTAAAACATTTCCATACTTCACAATTCACATGAGACTGCAGCTCATATTAAAACACTTCCATACTTCACAATTAATACACATATTCGCTGTATTAATGGAGTCCATCCCCTATCTCCTCCCAAACAGGTTTGAGAGTCTATCCCCTATCTCCTCTCAAACCATGGAGTACATCCCCTATATCCTCCCAAACAATACACATATACAATGTATTTAAACACTTATCATATACAATGATCAATCAATACACAAATTCGATGTCTTATTCCAACCGTCATATTCAATGACATAACCAGATGATTAGTTTCAGTTTTCCCTAATCAACAGACAGTGTCTACAACAATCAAGACTATCCTCCACCGATAGCCCAAAGCAGTTATCTCTAAACGGATAATCAATTTATCAAACAAATAAAATAACAACATTTTCATAGGTGAGTGATTAATTTATCCAACTACACCAATCAACTTCATAATTTCCCAATTTTCCAATTTCCAACTCAATTTCATATGTCCCAAATTAATTATCCAAATTAATTATTCAACATAATTAGGGCATTTTCCCCTTTTTTAAATGACAACCCTAAGGTTCAATTTCATAAATTTAACAACAATAATATCCCTTTCCAAGGTCTCACATACCCATGGGATTTAACATTTGAAAAACCCCTCTTTTAATATCAATCTCAAAACCCTAACTTTCCCAAAATTACCAAACACTACCATCTAATCAAAATGACTAAAACTTATGTCAAAAACTCATAAGAAGGAGTAGGGTATCCCTTCCTCGAAATTAGAAGCCCAAAGGATTTGATGAAGAAAACTCAAAGTGCTCCAAACCAAGAGATTTTCAGATTAAGGTGAAGCCCACGCCACCCTCTATCTTTCTTACAAAGGGATTAGGGTAGAAACACTCTAGAAGTAGATGAAATCTTAGAGAGAAGGTATGTAGAGAGAGAGGGAGCAGCCGGATCTAGGGTTTGAAGAAAATAGAGATGAAAAAGTGAAGTGTAATCCCGCTGCTGCCAACTGATATATTCGAGGCTCGCTCGAGCGAAGGAACGGTCGCTTGAGCGACCAGACACAAAGATACCTCGCTCGAGCGCACAAAGCCTCGCTCGAGCCAACAATACAAAGCTTCAGGTCTGCAACCCAGAAGCACGCTCGAGTGAAGAAACCCAAAACATATAGCTCGCTCGCTCGAGCGAAGGAAAGCTCGCTCGAGCCAAGAAACTCAACCTTCAGGTCCAAAACTAGACGCAGACGCACGCTCGAGCGCAAGACTTCTCGCTCGAGCCACCAGACACAAAACTCAACTCTCGCTCGAGCGAAGGATCTAAAACAAAGAGCTCGCTCGAGCAACAAAGGCCTCGCTCGAGCGAAGGCCCCAAAATCTGGGCAGCAACTATTTGTTTCAAAACACACCCAACCTGATACAAACCTGCCCAACACATCCTAAAACTCATATATCAAGAATTAAAGGACAGAAACAAGATATAAACAAAACCAACTCCACGGAACCTAAGTCTGGAATACAATAATCAATGGAGGGAAAACCGAGATCGCTATAACCTCCCCTCCCTTAAAGAATTTCGTCCCCGAAATTAGTTATAAGTTTCAAAAACAAGATTTCTCAATTCTCGACAATATTACAATTCAATATTCATCAACTTGACCCATTACCGTCATTCCACCTCTTCTCAAAAGAGCAAAACACAATATAACCCAACATGCATTATCAACATGCATCTCTTTAAGATTTATCAACTACAACATGCATATTTCATGCTTCTCAAAACATACTCATTGTTTACATTCATATTTTCATTTCTAAAACATTATTAACATATACAATGTTAAAATAAACTTCCATTTCCGAACCATATTCAATGGTTATAACATTTCCACAATCTAAAACATATACAATGTTTCCAGAATTTAACAATATTACAAAATTTTCAACACATGGTTAAACATTGACAAACAAGTCCGGATATTTCTCACAGACATCCAACTCACGTTCCCAAGTGGCTTCCTCCACTCCGTGATGTTTCCATAAAACTTTTACCAAGGGTATCGTCTTGCCTCGCAAGACTTGATCCCGCCTATCCAAGACCCGCACCGGTCTCTCCTCATACGAGGCCTCCTCATCAACCTCTAAGTCAGTCCAATCCAATACATGTGACAGATCCGGCTCGTACTTTCGAAGCATACTAACATGAAACATGTCATGTACTCGGACAACTAAGGCGGCAAAGCTAAACGGTAGGCAACCTCGCCAATCCTCTTAAGGATCTCGAAAGGGCCAATAAACCGAGGGGATAACTTCTCACTTTTCCCAAACCTCATCAAATCCTGCCTAGGTGATATTTTCAAGAAGACATGATCACCCACCTCAAATGCCAAAGGCCTCCGTCTACGGTCGGCATAACTCTTTTAGCGACTCTGGGCTGTAACAAGCCTCCTACGGATAAACTCAACTTTCTCCGTCGTTTCTCGCACCAACTCCGGGCCCAACAAAGGTGCATCACCCACCTCGGCCCAACACACTGGGGATCTACACGGTCGGCCATACAAGGCCTCAAATGGTGCCATACCGATACTCAATTGGAAACTGTTGTTGTAGGCAAACTCCACTAACGGCAAGTGCCTCTCCCACGACCCACTAAAGTCAAGGACACAACCTCGAAGCATATCCTCAAGGATCTGAATAGTACGCTCAGACTGCCGTCAGTCTAAGGATGATAAGCCGTGCTAAAGGTCAACCTAGTGTCCAAGGCACTCTACAAACTCTGCCACAACCTAGCAGTAAAATGAGGATCTCTATCTGAGACGATCGACACTAGGACCCCATGCAACCTCTCTATGTCCCGAATATACAAGTCGGCAAGACGATCTACCGAATCTCTCACGCGCATAGGGATAAAGTGCGCCGACTTAGTCAACCGGTCCACAACCACCCAAACAGCATCACTACCTCGTTGAGTCCTCGAAAGACCTACAACGAAGTCCATCGTAACATGCTGCCACTTCCACTCGGCAATAAGCAAGGGTTGTAACAAACCCGCTGGCCTCTGATGTTCGGCCTTCACTTGCTGACAAGTAAGGCACTTAGATACAAAAACTGCCACATCTTTCTTCATCCCCCGCCACCAAAACTGGTGACCCAAATCACGATACATCTTAGTGCCTCTTGGATGCACCGCAAGGCGTGAATGGTGAAACTCTTGGAGTACTTCCTCTCAGTAAGACTCCGGCACAAACAGACGGTCTCGGTACCTCACACTCAGGTTAGGGTACACAGTCAAACCCTTCTCAACCTTCCCACTAGAGATCTTCTCCCGGAGGGATTCTACCTCAAGGTCACTTTTCTGTGCTTCTAACACTCGACTCACAAGTGTAGGCTGCGCAACTACAGAAAACAAGGCCGCAGCCTCAACAGATTCACCCAGAAGCAAATCAAACTCGCCAAGTGCACCCAACATCTCCTACTCTCGGATAGCTATACAAGGGACATCACTAATGGATTTCCTACTAAGGGCATCAGGCACAACATTGGCCTTCCCCGGATGGTAATGCAACTCGAAGTCGTAATCCTCAATAAACTCCATCCACCTCCTCTGCCTCAAATTCAATTCCTTCTGTGTAAACAGATATTTCAGACTCTTATGATCCGAGAACACCTCGAATCTCTCACCATAAAGGTAGTGCCTCCAAATCTTCAAGGCAAAAATTACAGCTGCTAACTCTAGGTCATGTGTAGGGTAATTCCTCTCGTGTATTTTCAACTGCCGCGAGCCATAGGCTACCACTTTCCCCTCTTGCATCAACACACAACCCAAACCCTCTCGTGAAGCATCACAATATACTGCATAACCCAAACCTCTCTCCTGAATAATCAACACTGGAGCGGTGGTAAGTCTAACTTTCAACTCTTGGAACGACTTTTCACAAGTCTCTCTCTACACAAATTTGGCCCCTTTCCGTGTCAACCTAGTCAATGGTGAAGCTAGCTTAGAAAAATCCTTCACAAACCAGCGGTAATACCCAGCTAATCCCTGAAAACTGCGGATCTCAAAAACACTCTTAGGCTGTGCCCAATCTTGCACTGCCTCAATCTTGGATGTATCAATAGACACCCCTTCCCCAGAAACTACATGGCCTAAGAACTTAACCTCTCTTAGCCAAAACTCACACTTCCCAGACTTAGCATACAGCTTATGGGCTCTAAGTGTTCCTCGTGCTCCTCCTCCGAAGGTGAATAAATCATAATGTCGTCCACGAAGACGACCACAAAACGATCTAAGAACTCCCGGAATATTCGGTTCATCAAATCCATAAACACTGCCGGTGCATTGGTGAGCCCAAAAGGCATCACCAGAAACTCATAGTGGCCATACCGCATACGGAATGCTGTCTTCAGGATATCTTCCTCCCTGACCCTCAACTGATGGTAACCCAATCTCAAGTCTATCTTAGAGAAACAACGGGACCCTTTCAACTGGTCAAACAAATCATCAATACGAGGCATAGGGTACTTATTCTTAACCGTAGCCCGATTCAATTTCCGGTAATCAATACAAAGTCTCAAAGCCCCATCTTTCTTCTTAGCAAAGAGGGCCGGTGCTCCCCACGGCGAAGTACTAGGGCGAATAAAGCCCTTATCTAGCAACTCTTTGAGTTGAATCTTCAACTCACTCAATTCGGCTGGGGCAAAACGATATGGTGCCATGGAAATCGGCGCCGTGCCGGGCACTAAATCAATAGAAAACTCCACCTCTCGATGAGGTGGCAAAGTAACAAGATCATCGGGAAAGACGTCCGAGTACTCACAAACCACTCTGGGTAACTCAATCTGGATCTCATCACACTCACTACTCATAAAGCTAGAGAGAAGACCACTAAGCTCACTCCGCCCTCGCGGATCATACACTGGTGGCAAAACACTACCAACCTGATCCCCCAAGAAGTGGAAACAATCCCCGCTCAAGGTACATACAATGACCCTCTGGCGGTAACAATCAATAACAGCCCGGTATGACAATAACCAGTCCATATCCAAAATCACATCGAAACCCGACATAGCCATAACTACAAAAGAAAATTGAAGCCGGCAGTCGGCGACCTCTATATCACAGCCCTGACACCCTTGTTTCAAAATCAACTCACCCCCAACAGGTGATACAACACAAATAGGAGAAGCTAACTGTGCCAACTCCAACCCCAAAACAGATGCAAATGCAGCAGATATAAAGGAATGGGATGCACCCGTATCAATCAACACATTGGCAACCAAGTTGCAAAAAAAAAGGTACCTCTCACAACAGATGGAGCCAGTACTAGATCCTACGCGGTAACAGCATGCACGCACCCTGAAGGTCCAAAACTAGACGCAGACGCACGCTCGAGCGCAAGACTTCTCGCTCGAGCCACCAGATACAAAACTCAACTCTTGCTCGAGCGAAGGAACCCTGGCTCGAGCGAAGGATCTAAAACAAAGAGGTCGCTTAAGCAACAAAAGCCTCGCTCAAGCGAAGACACCAAAATCTGGGCAGCAACTATTTGTTTCGAAACACACCCAACCTGATACAAACCTACCCAACACATCCTAAAACTCATATATCAAGAATTAAAGGACAGAAACAAGATATAAACAAAACCAACTCCACAGAACTTGAGTCCGTAATACAATAATCAATGGAGGAAAAACCGGGATCACTATAACTTCCTCTTCTTTTGTTGTTTGGGTTATAAACTTCATGAGGTCAGATCCATAGTTGAATTTATGATTTGTGAGGGATTCAAGTTGTACACCTCAAGCGATTGTGCCTTTGACAATTTATGGGAAGTTGGTTCTAGAAACATGGTTCATATAATGGCTGAAACAACCCAGATGAGGTACAAGTATGGGGGTGGAGGTTGCGACGGTGAGCCAACCGCGAAGGTGGTAGCCAAACAACCTGGCGGCGACCTAACCCCTCTATTCTCTTCTCCCACCTGCTAGAGGAACACACACATATGGACAAAAAACCCAAAAAAATAAGAAAGATAGAGAAAAACCCAGATTGGAACAAGAAAGTGAAGGAGATGGAAGGGGGGGTCGCGGTGGTGGAAGGTGGTCGCCGTAGAGAGGCACTAGAATGGGTGCCGGAGATGGGGATGGTTGGGGGTGGTGGCGGTGGTGTGGATTTGGTAGAGAATTAGTGTTTGAAAAAAACTAAAAGGTTGTAAAGATAATGAAAGTAGTAGGATTGAAGATATTTTTGTTATTATGAAGAGTATAATGAGAATTTTGAATTTTTAGGAAAGTGTAATTAAAAAATGAGTGTATTGAGTTAGAATAGAATACCCTTTCTTATTTCAGGCAAGTTTATGAACGGTTTAAATAATCAAAAAGTAAAAAAATCAACACGAAAAAAGTCAATTATATATATATGAGAAAGACTATGGTGCATACCCTTTGAAAGGTGTGTACGGTATGCAATTTATAATTAAATAAAATTATATATTTATATTTTCTGAGTCATAACTAAAAATATTTTTAAAAAAAGAATCATAATCAAACAACTCGTGAAACATAAAAATATTTCATGAATCATAACAGAGAAGAAAAATTGATCATAAGTGAAAAAGAAAATGACATAACTTAGAGTGTATATGGTAGGAAATGTATGTAGTTAGAATCATATTATATAAGCAAAGGGAATTTTTAGTAAGAATAGATGTGAGAGCTCTAGATGCTCAATCTAAATTTCTAGATTTTTAATTTAAAAATTAAATTAATAAATCACACACTCAGGCACATATATGATATAGCTCATTTCTAATTTTAAATAATGAATTACAAATAGGGCCCATCTCCTAAAATAATTACCTAAATTCTTCCTTCCCTAAAATCAAATAAGAAAGAACAATTATTTGTAAGGAAAACACATATACAATTTTCTTGACTTCCAATTTAAATAAAGAAAACAAATTAAAAAATTTATTGGCCTCATCTTTCTAAAATCATTACCAAAAATTCTTCATTTCCTAAATAAATAAAGAAAAATGAATTAAACTGGAATGTGGCGAGCCAACCATACCTACGGCAACTTTACTTTTTGGGTCTGGACTTTAGAACAAGTTTTATGCTTTGTTGATTTTGTGTCCCTTTAATTAATTTATGGTTTCTCTTTTACACATTCTCAAGTCAATCATAAATACAATTATACTTCTCCCACAAATAGACTATCTCATACTCTCAACAGGTTAATCATTTATCTCATCATTCAGACACAATACACAAATCTCTTATAAATTTTTTTCCATGTGTATATGGTTTTGATTATCCATAGAGATTCGCAAATCCCTTATTATAATGTGGTATTTATATTTATTTTTCTTTTTTATATCAAATGCGTGAATAGTTTGTGGTATAAATTTTATTCGTTGTCATTGGTATGTTATGGATTTGGCAAACTGCGTAAATAGTTTGTAAAACTTCCATGCATAAATAGAAATTATTTATGTTGTGATATGGCTTTGATTTTCTTTGACTGTAATGAAAAGTGAATTTTATTTTTCTTTTTATTTTTTGTTCAATTGGGTGAATAGTTTGTGGTATGAATTTGATTACTTGTGTTATGAATTTGACTAATTATGTAAATATTGTATAAACCTACCATGCATACACATATAAATTATTTATATTGTGACTTGATTTAATTTATATTTATACTACATTTGTTTCACCGTAATGAAAAGTGAAAAGAAAAATATAAACTGAATTATCACATTATTCATTTTTTTAAGTGAATATAATAGAAAGATCATTGAACAAACCAAAAATTATCTAATTCTATGTACAGTTACATGCGCAGTAAAAAAAAAATTTAAAGAAAAAGGAAAATACGCGTTTTTATAACTTTACAATTTTAATATGTAAACCTCTTTTTTATAACATGAAACCTGTGATATATGGTTGACTCTTTATTATAAAAATTTTGAACTACACAAATTTATTTTTAGCCATGCGCACAATGTCACTATGCTATTTTTAAAAAAATTGAAGTATACAATTTTTAATTTTAGCTTACAAGTTGAACCATACATTTGAGACATGCACGTTCAATTATATATTACAAAAAACTGTATAGTTGTAGTGGCTCGGATTCTAATACGTATCGGATTGGTGTAAGCTGGTGCTCGTCATCTTAAAACTTATCTGGTTGTTGGACTCTTGGTATTGATGGGTTGACTAATGAACTTTAGATATAGTAATTGAGGACCCTTGGGTGATGTTTGGAACCTTAATTGGAGCCTTAACAAGATATTTAGGCGAGATTAGATCAAAAGCCCCAAGTTTGAATTTTTATTTTTGACCAGCCTTCACTCTTTTGCCCTTTTCTCTTTCCATACTTTGAATTTGAATGTGAGGCTGGAACCATTGGAAAGCTTGTTTCCGGGGCTTCGATTTGGACACAAGAACCACCTAAAATGGAGTCCAAACGAGAGAGTTATGCTTGTTTCAATTTTGAGTTTCTATGTTGAAAGCATGATCGCTCGAGCGAGATTTCTCTTCTTTCTTCGCTCGATCGAAGAGTGCGTTTTTCAGAACCTCAGAGCTTCTTTCCCTCCACGCTCGAGCCAAGCTTCCTTCGCTCGAGCTCGACGACAGGTCGCTAACAGACATTATAAATCAACTTTTTGGCCCAAAAACTTTACTTTTCATTCTCTCTTCTTCTCTCTCTCCTCCTCCATGTCCGAAAACCTAGCCCTCAAAACTTTGATTTCATCTATTCTTATCAACAATCCACAACGGATCTTGCATCAAAGATAAGAACAAGTGAAGATCAACATTTTCAACCGACCAGATTTTGATTTTTGACGAAGTGATGCTCTTGATCTAGCGTCCTTGCTTTCAATCTTGAGGTAGGGAGTTCTCTTAGCCTTGAATGCTTATTATTCAAAGCGATTTTGTTGACATTTTGGGATTTTGAGTTGATTATGGGTTAGAAACATTAATGGCTTGTTGTTTATTCACAAATGGGGTTTTCACTCAAATTTTCAAAGGATGTTGAATGTTTTTAGCTTATTGATAAATAGTAATTGATGATTTGAGGATGTAACTAAGAAAAGAGGAAAATCCCCAATTTTCTTTAAAACCCTAAGTTTGAAATGTTGAGTAAAATGGGGATTTTGAACTAATTGATAGTTTTATGTTAAAATTGACATTAATATGGTATTGGAATATATGGAAACTATGAAATGGGTAAATCCTAATAATTTGATGGAACTAGTGTGGGGATAGAAGTTGTGGATTAAATCATTTTGAACTTTAGCTTGGGAGTTTAATGGAAATGAGATAACTTACTTACTTAAGTAACGTTTATAAGTGGAATTTGAGTTGTATTGAGTTGATATTCACATGATGTTGGAACAATGGAGAATTTGGTATTGATGTTGCTATATGAGATGACTATGGAAATTGTTGAGCTTGCCTTGTTTATGTTTCATGTTAATTATTTTTGTAATAATGATTTGAACCTTAGGCAAACTATGATATTGGCAAACCCATTTGCATTGCATTGCATTGTATCTTCATGGTTTTGGGGTCAAGTGTGTTGAGTTAATTAAAATGGGTTATTTTGAAATGTGTTGTGTGTGTTGAGGTGCCCAATTGCCCTTCCGTGCTTGTAGGCCAGTAAATGTGGGGGAAAAGTTACAATGATTGATGGGTGTCCAATTGCCCCTCCGTGCTCGATGGCTGGAAAATGTGGAGATGTTTTAAAAATGAAATGGGTGTCCAATTGCCCCTCCGTGCTTGGTGGTCGGTAAATGTGGAGGTGTTCTAAAAGTAAGAGGTGCCCACTTATCCTACTATGCTTGGTGGCCAGTAAATGTGGGAAGTGTTTGTGACTTCTGATGTGGAAATTAATTATAAAATGATGGTTCATGGTTAACTCAATGGTTAATGAATTGGGTCAAAACTTGGAATACGAAATTGACATGTTATAAATTGATTCTTTTTTTTTTAGATAAGTTGTATGCATGGCATGATATTACATGAACATAATCACTTTGAGCATGCTTATTTGTTGTTAAGTTTATTTCCTACTGAGCGTCAAAGCTCACTCCTTTTTATGGGCTGGATATTCTAAAAATCCAGATATTGAAGGTATGCCATGATAGTGTCGAAAGGCGAATGAAATTCAATGTGGAGCGTCGAAGCTTCTTTGATGGTGTTGGCCTTCAGCCATTGAACTTGTTGTAGAGTTAGGAATTTCATTTGTTTGAATCAAGACTCTTAGTCTTGAAAGGCGTAAGCCCTTGTGGCAATTAAGATGGATATTTTTATATGACCGTGTACTGTAATTTTATTACTTTGAGCTTGACAGGAAATTTATGAGAATCTGATAGATCCCAATTAGTGAATTGTATCCCTTTGCTTATTGTTCTTATATTGGGTTGGTAGCGTATCGTGGTGTAATATCGGGGCGTTACAATAGTCCAATTTTAGTTCAATTTAACATTAAAAATTTGTAAAGTTAATACTGTATGTACCTTACAAAAATATATAAATTTGAACTTTTTACACTAATTAAAATGGTTCGTAACATCTACCAAAACACCATAAAATAAAATAACTACAAAAAATATTGCAACCAATTTTTTGCAAAACAAAAACTGAAAAAAAATAAAATGAATCTACAATGTGAGGCTACAAATTATTTTTTAAGACAATTTTAAAAACGCATATGGACTAATAACATTGTTAATCTTCAGATTTAAAATAAATTAAATAATAGTTATTGCCTAACCTTCTTTAAAATCCTACCCAGATACAACTATATCAAAACTACTGATTAAATTCAAAAGCTAAATTTATTTTTATTTTAGATTTTAAAATATTAAAAAGAATATTTATGAACCTCTGCCTTAGTTACAAATTTATCCAATTATATTAACAACATTAAAAATATCTGTTGACTAAATTTGTTAATTTGAATTAAAAAATAACATACATTGCTAAAGATTTTTTAAATCTTGCTCAATTTCGTGGGTAAATTTGTTGATTTTGAGTTTTAAAAAAATAATAGATAGTCATTTGTAAAACATTACATAATCACAATCATATTAAATCTATTGGCTATTAAAATCTTTTTAAAAAATAAAATAAAAATTAAAGCATCTATATTGATTTTGATTTTTGAATTTAAAAAATTCGAAATACCTATTATGGAACAAAATTTGTTAGTTGGATCCAAAAAAAGTAATGAATTTTATGAACTTTGTAAAATCAGGAAAGTTATTAAATTATTTTTTTGTTAAACTCTTACTTTTTCTTAATTTTACTTTACGGGAACAAAATGAGAAAATTATCATTTTTTAAATACTATTTTATCTCGTGCATAGCACGGGTCACATGCTAGTATATATATATATACATATATATGTATGTATATACTAGTGGTGATATCAAAAAAATTAATAACAAAAGTTTTATATAAATAATATAAATAGTTAGACTTTTGAATGTAAAATACGAAAATGAAAAATATTGAAACTCACAATTGGATTTGTTTGAAAATTGACCTTTTTAATAATTTTTTAACTTATTACGAAATCATGCAAAAAAAGTAGGGATAATCAATTAACAACTTGCAATGACTTTTTGACAAAAAGTCACTCTTTCCAAACAGGGCTCACCATTTTACCATAATGGCATGCATTTTATCTATCAATTTTTAAGTTGTCATTAACTCAGCCATGTAACTTTCTCTTCCTTTGCTAGAGTAGAAAACTTTGGCGAGTTCAACCAGAGCAACTTCAGCCTAACACAAAAAATTTTAAGAATTGAGTAACATATTTTTTAATTTGGTAAGGGCTTGAGCAACCTGTGATTTTTTTATTTATTTTTAGATTGGATGAGCCAAAGAGCAATCTGTGATTGAAAAATACCTTTTATTTAATATAGATATAGATAAATTATCTAAAGTTGGTCAAGCCATATCATGGGTCATGTTCTAACTCTAACCCTAGACCTGACCAAAAAAAATTGATTGGTCAATTAGTAAAAATATTTTGTAATAATCAATTTAAATCGGCTAATATCTATTATATAAATACAATAGATCATAAAAATGTATCGCGAAAGTGAGTGTATATAATAGGGTTTAAAATTAGTGAGATGTGAGCCGCACTCACAATAGATGTAAACCATTTTTTTTTTTTTGAATAATTTGGTAGATTTTATGGATTTGCCTATTTACCATAGAACTTATTCAAGTGAAATTTTTAAAAATATTTTTAATTATTAATTTGAAGTTCGTACTTAAAAATTCTAAACTTTTTTATTTTTTCAATAGGATTTTGACATGTGTACTTGAAATTTTTTACCATTTGATAAATTATGATTTACAGCTAAAAATAATTTTAAATTATATTTATTCAAATTTTCTTTGAACTTTATTTTTATATTTAAAATTAAAAATAGCTTAGACAGCGCTAAAAAAAATTACCATCTAGCAAAAAGATATGGCTAAAATTATTTTCTGACATTTTTTTTTCTTTCGAATTTGAACGTTAGAAATGGTTAGATAAGTCAATAGTCTTAAATTATATTTATCTTTTTGTTTCAAATATTTCAAAAAATGATTAATACATTGGAAATATATATACATATAGATATATTTTATAATTTTAAATTATATAATACTAAAATTAAATTTAGAATTTCATTTTGCGGATTTTCAAATATCAAATTTGATGTGGCTTAGATATGGTTAAATTTATTTATTTCACTTTCTATATATAAATATTTTTCTTAAAATTTAAAATTATTTTGATTCAAATTTTCTTTGAACTTTATTTTTAAATTTAAAATTAAATATAGCTTAGACATAGCTAAAAAAAAATTACCATATAGCTAAAATTATTTTTTTGACATTTTATGTGCATTTTTCTTTTTTTTGAATTTGAAAATTAGATATGGTTAGATAAGTCAATAGTCTTAATTTATATTTATTTTTTTGTTTCAAATATTTGAAAAAATAGTAATATAAATAATATAAATAGTTAGACTTTTCATATCAAAAAAATTAATAACAAAAGGTTTATAAAATAGTTAGACTTTTGAATGTAAAATACGAAAATAAAAAAGATTGAAACTCACAATCAGATTTGTTTGAAAATTGATCTTCTTAATAATTTTTTAACTTATTACGGAATCACGTAATGACTTTTTGACAAAAAGTTACTCTTTCCAAACATGGCTCACCATTTTACCATAATGGAATGCATTTTATCTGTCAATTTTTAAGTTGTCACTAACTTAACTACGTAACTTCCTCTTCCTTTGCTAGAGTAGCATACTTTGGCTAGTTCAACTAGAGCAGCTTGAGCCTAACTCAAAATTTTTAAGAATTGAGTAATATATTCTTTAATTTGGTAAGGGCATAAGCACCCTGTGATTTTTTTATTTATTTTTAGATTGGATAAGCCAAAGAACAATCTGTGATTGAAAATACCTTTTTACTTCATATAGATATAGATAAATATAGATTATCTAAAGTCGGTCAAGCCATAACATGGGTCATATTCTAACTCTAACCCTGGACCTGACCAAAAAAATTGATTGATCAATTAGTAAAAATATTTTGTAATAATCAATTTAAATCGACTAATATCTATTATATAAATACAATGGATCAGAAAAATTTATCGCGAAAGTGAGTGTACAATATGGGTTTAAAATTAGTGAGATGTGAGCCGCACTCACAATAGATGTAAACCATTGTTTTTTATTTTTTGAATAATTTGTTTGGTAGATTTTATGGATTTGCCTATTTACCATAGACTTATTCAAGTGAAATTTTTTAAAATATTTGTAATTATTTATAGCAATTCCGGTTTTTCGTCCATTGATTATTGTATTCCGAACTTAGGTTCCGTGGAGTTAGTTTTGTTTATATCTTGTTTCTGTCCTTTAATTCTTGATATATGAGTTTTAGGGTGTGTTGGGCAGGTTTGTATCAGGTTGGGTGTGTTTTGAAACAAATAGTTGCTGCCTAGATTTTGGTGTCTTCGCTCGAGCGAGGCTTTTGTCGCTCGAGGGAGCTCCTTGTTTTAGTTCCTTCGCTCGAGCGAGAGTTGAGTTTTGTGTCTGGTGGCTCGAGTGAGAATTCTTGTGCTTGAGCGTGCGTCTGCGTCTAGTTTGGACCTGAAGGTTGAGTTTCTTGGCTCGAGCGAGCTTTCCTTCACTCGAGCGAGCGAGCTGTATGTTTTGACCTGAAGCTTCATATTGTTGGCTCGAGTGAGTCTTTGTGCGCTCGAGCGAGGTTTCTTTGTGTCTGGTCGCTCGAGCGACCACTCCTTCGCTCGAGCGAGCCTCGAATATATCAATTGGCAGCAGCGGGATTACACTTCACTTTTTCATCTCTATTTTCTTCAAACCCTAGATCCGACTGCTCCCTCTCTCTCTACATGTCTTCTCTCTAAGATTTCATCTACTTCTAGAGTGTTTCTACCCTAATCTGTTTATAAGAAAGATAGAGGGTGTAATGGGCTTCACTTTAATCTGAATATCTCTTGGTTTGGAGCACTTCGAGTTTTCTTCATCAACTCCTTTGGGCTTCTAATTTCAAGGTAGAGAGACCCTACTCCTTCTTATGAGTTTTGACATAAGTTTTAGTCATTTTGATTAGATGGTAGTGTTTGGTAATTTTGGGAAAGTTAGGGTTTTGAAATTGATATTAAAAGAGGGGCTTTTCAAATGATAAATCCCATGGGTATATGAGACCTTGGAAAGGGGTATTATTGTTGTTAAATTGATGAAATTGAACCTTAGGGTTGATATTTGAAAAATAGGGAAAATGCCCTAATTATGTTGAATAATTAATTTGGGAAATATGAAATTGAGTTGGAAATTGTGAAATTGAGGAATTATGAAGTTGATTGGTGTAGTTGGATAAATTAATCACTCACCTATGAAAATGTTGTTATTTTATCTGTTTGATAAATTGATTATCTGTTTAGAGATAACTGCTTTGGGCTATCGGTGGAGGATAGTCTTGATTGTTGTAGACACTGTATGTTGATTAGGGAAAACTGAAACTAATCATCTGGTTATGTCATTGAATATGACAGTTGGAATAATACATCGAATTTGTGTATTGATTGATCATTGTATATGATAAGTGTTTAAATACATTGTATATGTATATTGTTTGGGAGGAGATAGGGGATGTACTCCATGGTTTGAGAAGAGATAGAGAATGGACTCTCAACCTGTTTGGGAAGAGATAAGGGATGGACTCCATTAATACAGCGAATATGCGTATTAATTGTGAAGTATGGAAATGTTTTAATATGAGTTGCAGTCTCATGGGAATTGTGAAGTATGGAAGTGTTTTAACATGAGTTATAGCCTCATTGAATTGTTTGGCCAGGTTCTGAGCCATGAATATGAATCGAAACTGTATAAGTGAAGGAAATTGAAATGAAAGATGGCTGTACTTGATATTGGATTGAAAAGTATTGTAAATTGGTTTATATGTGTTAACCATCTATCAAATGCTAATGTTTTAGTTATTGCTCATATCTGATTTAGTATATCTCTACTGGCTTTGGCTCACCCTTTATGGGACATCATTTTCAGGTTCAGGTGATATGCCACCTTCAAGGACGTAGCTTGGGAGGCTTGAGGCTGATAGATCTTTTGTTGTTCTCTTTTTGGTATTACATGTAAATTCCAGCCAAGAGCTTAATGTGTATTTGAGTTAGTACTCTCTTTTTGTAACTAAGTGTTGGCTTAGAAAGTTGTAAGTCCGTAGGGCATTTACTTTTGTTGTCAACATGTAATACTTTTGTAATGAATATTCTGATAAATGGAAATAGGCTTTATTCTCTTATATCTACGGATGTCATAAATGTATGATTTATGGGTTTTATTTTGAGGGCGTTACATTATTAATTTGAAGTTCGTACTTAAAAATTTTAAACTTTTTTATTTTTTCAATAAGATTCTGACATGTGTACTTGAAATTTTTTACCATTTGATAAATTATGATTTACAGCTAAAAAATAATTTTAAATTATATTTTATTCAAATTTTCTTTGAACTTTATTTTTAAATTTAAAATTAAATATAGCTACGACATAGCTAAAAAAAATTACCATCTAACTAAAAAGATATAGCTAAAATTATTTTTTGACATTTTATTTTATTTTTATTTTTTTTTTATTTTTATTTTTATTTTTATTTTTATTTTGAATTTGAAAGTTAGATATGGTTAGATAAGTCAATAGTCTTAAATTATATTTATATTTTTGTTTCAAATATTTAAAAAAAAATGAATAATACTTTGGAAATATATATTTTTATAATTTTAAATTATATAATACTAAAATTAAATTTAGATTTCATTTTACGGATTTTCAAATATCAAATTAGGTGTGGCTTAGATATGGTTAAATTTATTTATTTGACTTTCTATATATAAATATTTTTTCTTAAAATTTAAAATTATTTTGATTCAAATTTTCTTTCAACTTTATTTTTAAATTTAAAATTAAATATAGCTTAGACATAGCTAAAAAAATTACCATATTGCTAAAATTATTTTTTGACATTTTATTTACATTTTTTTTTTGAATTTGAAAGTTAGATATGTTAGAGAAGTCAATAGTCTTAAATTATATTTATTTTTTTGTTTCAAATATTTTAAAAAATGAATAATATTTTGAAATATATTTTTTTTAATTTTAAATTATATGAAAATTAAATTTAGAATTTCATTTGAAGGATTTTTAATATCAAATTAGATGTGGCTTTGATATGGTTAAATTTATTTATTTGACTTTCTATATATAAATATTTTTTGATAAAATTTAAAATTAAAGATACGGTTAAATCTGCAAATAATTTTATATCACTTGTATTTATTAACTGTTAAAATTAAAAAAATTATATTAACATTTTGAGCTTCCCAAAGTTTCTCAGATCAATTTTTTTTTTTGCTCGACAACACGCTAATTTTATGTAATTTGTATACTCTACACCTAAGAAACACACTACTTGATAAATAATATAGTTACTAAATAGAATTGAAAATGAAAATTATGAAAAATATAATTATTGATTTTTAAAATCTACATATGTAAAATGAATAAATGATACAATTCTTTTTTTTTTTAATTTTATTTATAATCTATTTGATACACTTACAATCAATAACAAACTCTAACATTTGAATAATATATGACAAATTGTCGTATTATATGTCTTAGAAATAACAAACGTGCAAAAAATCTTGCACTGAGGCCAACAACTATTTACCTTAGAACTTAAAGGAGACATCCATGGTTATCGTCACATATGGGCATGATGTATTGTTGTTCTATTGTTATACCAGAAGCCGTATGGACATGGAGATTAAGCTTGAATAAAAGGCACACAAAAAAAAAAAGTTTTAAACACCAAATAAAATCTTAATAATCACCATTTGAGAGAGAGAGAGAGAGAGAGAGAGAGAGATTTAAAGAATAGTTATTCTTATAGACATTAATATATTACATGAATGTAGTAAAATATAAGCCTTTTTTTTTAGGAAGGGATTTAGTAATTCCTACGGCAAAAAAAATAGTTACGTAAAATATATAATATATTTTTATTATGGAAATCAATTCCTTAAAGTATGTGTATATTGTTAGGTATAAAATTTTGAAATTTAAATTCCTAAATCATATGTGAATTCAATAGGTGTATTTATATTTACTTAATTTTAGACACAAAAAAAATTTCCCTTTCTAAATCAGTCACCAAATATCCTAACCAATCACGGCATAACACAAGTCGTTCAAAATAATCCACTATTGGAAACAAATCTCTTGCCGAGGACACACTAGCTGGAAGGCTACAGTACTTGAGGCAGAGCACGATATCATATATCGATATAAATATATAGAGAGGGAAAAAGAAGGTTACCCAGAAATCAGTCCAGGACAATAACAATGGCTGAAGAACAATCCATGAGTGAGTTCTAGAGGAGAGGAGGTCTTTGATCACAGTTTTTTTTTTTAAATTGGTTTTGTTCTGTATTTGCTTATTCATTCAGAGAATAAAGAGGAAACGTACTAATTCTGTGAGCTGGGTCATTAGCAAGGCTCGTATTCATTACCGTAGTAGTACTGGTAAGATCGGCAAAAGAAGAGGTCCACAACTTTCTCTAATTTTTCCGATGAAGCAAGTTTAGATGTCTTTCCGGTGACGGTGAATGAGGAAGAGAACAACCGGGAAGTGAAGGCTCGTTTCAAACGACAGATGTCATACAATGATCCAACATTTGTTAAGCCGTTTTTCATGAACAGAATCAAACATGGTGACACCATTGTATCCGTTACGGAGAGAGTTCCCATGAGTTTTAGAAAATGGCTTAATAAGTCAAGCAAGAAACAGTGGATTCGGGTCGATACTATAGCAGCTGGTCTTCAGCCTGAGTATCAGAAAGTCTTCAGGTGGGTGTTGTTTTGTTTTTTTTTTTAATATTTGATCGATTATTATTTCGATAATATGTAGATTTATTTTTGTCGATATTAATTTGCTCTAACTTGGCTTGGCTGTCTTCAGACAAATAGGTAATGGTTTGAAGGTGATGCTGTTTCGCAATGAATTTCATGGGGAACTTGAGAAAGGAGTCAGAGTCTCAAAAGAAGGAATGGTTAAATTGATGCTTCCCAGCCCAACTTCCATGGACTTCGAAAATGGACTGAAGAAGGATATTGGCGATTTCAAGACCATGGTTCAAATGGTTGAAAAGCTCGGAGGATATAATGGACCGTGTCCACCTGCTCTCGATTTATTATACAAACTCTGCGATGGTGCAACGAAATTGACTGGCAAGGATTTGATGTGTGTTTGCTCTTTCTCTCTTTTCTTCTTTTTCTTATTTTATGTGATTTATTTTTATTTTTATGTTAGTTTATTAAATTTCTGATTGATAAAGTGACAGGGCATATTTCATATATGGAAATGCTGCGTTTTCGATACCGTGGACATGATTAAATTAATTTTCAAGTTGTGGGATTATTTTGAAATCAACGTACGGCTCTATGAACAAATCGTGAAGTTTGACAGATATCCGGTTGAAATGACGGGATGGATGAATCGATTAAACCATGCCGAATTTGCTGATCTAGCTGACTGTTTCGACGTTAATAGCCATGTGTATATGCAAACGTACGGCCTTGTCAAATTTCATAGGAATTTTCTTACTCATTTCGCTGACTATAGGATGGTGAGTGTGGTTAATTAAATTATTTTTTATGCTCTAATTATTTTGGTTTTGTTAATTGTCTGTTGATATTTGAATCTCTAGTTGTGTGGTGCTCGCCGAGTCAAATACGCTATGGAATGTCTCTTCTTTGCGATACCGGACTTTGTTCCAAAGTTTTTTTACATTGCTGCAACTACAGTCAAAGCACGTGAAAAATCATTTATGTAAGCTATAAAAAAAATTAGTTGATTACAATTTTAATTCAAGATTTTTCTTGTTTTTTAATAACAAAAACTATTTGATTTTTAGTGAGGTAGATTCGTACACCGGGAAAGTTGTTAGCGCCGAGTTGGTTGGATTTCTTCGGTCGGGAAGGGATGCACTGCCATGATGCGTTTGGATGCACAGCTATGAATTTCAACTCCAGATTTGTATGACATCCTCTGTCTCTCTTGAGTTGGATTTCACTAAACAAATAATGTATCTCAATTTCATAGTTCTTGGTCTTTGAAGACTTGTTTAATTTTCCAGTTTTTACTTTAGTTTTACCTTTTCCAGTTTTTACTTTAATTTTTGGGGTGTATTTATGCCCGAATAATTTTACAAAATTTTGGTAAGTTTATATGGTCCATATTTTTATTTTCCAATTTCTGCACAGTGAATCATTTTTTAAATTTGAATCTATCTAATTTGGCTAATTTTGTTTATACTTCCATATTTTAATAATATTATGTTCTTTTGCAGCTGTCTTTTTTTCTGTTGCGTCACAACGTAATTGGTAGTGATATTGAGGACGTCCTGTAGAACCTGCATATTCGATGATTTTCTTAATGACAAGATGCTGTTTTTTTGAGGCCTGAAGTTGTTGGGGACTGCTCATACAACTTAAAGAATGGCCCAGTTCAAGTTTTTCGACATTGTTTTGTAGGAATTTCATTGTTTTTGTGGTCTGTACTTTAGAAAGTTATGGTTTTATTTATATGCCTGAAGTTATTTGGAGACCTTTTAATTTATAGGTGTTGGCTCTGTTTTGGAATTACTGTTGTGTTGGATTGGTAGCTATATATATATATATATTTGAAGCATGTTAAGGACTTCATTCATATTTACTTGGGTTATTCATGACTTCTCAGGATATGGAATTGAGATGCGTTCTTTGTTTAGTTGTTAAATTAAATAAAGCACTAAGACCTTTCTATCTTAGTGGTGCAACATACCTAGTAAATCGAAAAATTGAACCAATCTGACCTCTTTGAGTTGGTTTGGTTTGGTTCGGTGTGTATCGGTTTTGTTTGATTTCTAAGTGTATTGGTTTGCTTTTGGATCTTGAAATCATCAACTCGATAAGATTAGATTGATCTTGGTTTAGGTGTTTCTCAAATCAAACCAACTTGAGAACTGAACCAATATTTTGTATAATTCTATGTATATTGATTTGTTTTCATCTATTTTGTCTATTACAACAGGTTTGATTCTATTTATTTTTTTATCTAGAAGAAATCTAATTCAATTTAATTTGTATTGCTTGCATTTAAGCTTGAGTTGGATTTCACTAAACAAATAATGTATCTCAATTCCATAGTTCTTGGTCTCTAAAGACTTGTTTATTTTAATTATTTTTTATTTTTTATTTATAGTGGAATGTCGAATTAACTCGAGCTATATTGAGTTGGGTTGGGTTCGTTCTAGTGGATGATTTCAAAAATTTTAAATTGATAATGACTGTTGATTTTAAATTTAGTACAACTTGAATCAAATCAACTTATGGACACTCCTAATCTATTTTGCTTATTTGTTGATATTGACAAGTGTGATTTTTTTTTTTAATAATAAATTTTAATCAAAATTTTGAATTAATTCCTTGACCAATATTTTTGGAGCAGCCTTGTATACAAATAAGATATCAAAATATAGGACATATAAAGCAAAAAATTTTAAAAATAATTAATAAAAATAGCTGTAACAAATAACAAGAAAAATAAAAATTTGACTGAGTCAACCATTTAGGCAAGTGGCAAGTCCTTTAAAATTTTCTTGTATTCTTATACATGCAACACTTCAAATGTGATCAACTATGTATCTCCTCTTTTGGAACATTCAGAGATCTTTAATACTTTTTCTCCGGTTATTAGAGTTACATCCATTAGACTGTTGATAGCAGTTGCTGCAATTCATGATGGGGGATTTGGTGATAGCCCCCTCACTATCTAATTTGTCTTTCAAAAGGACAAGAATTATATAAGTACTTTCAAAACCCCCTGATATTTTAAAACTTGTTTCTTTTACTATATTACCCTCATATCTATCAGCTCTCCTATTAAGCCATCTTCACTATGTATTTCAGAGTAAAATTTTACTCTGTATGAAAGTAAAATTTTACTCTGAATAAGAGTAAAATGTTACACTCTGAAACTAAAGTAAAATTTTACTCTGTATAAAAGTAAAATTTTACTCTGAATAAGAGTAAAATTTTGCACTCTGAAACTAAAAGTAAAATTTTACTCTGAAAAACAAGTAAACTGTGAGACTCTAAAGCTAAAAGTAAAATTTTACTCTGTATAAAAGTAAAATTTTACTCTGGTTCTGTCAAATGAAAAAAATAGAGCAATAGAACCAGAGTACAATTTTACTCTGGTTCTATCAAATGAAATTAGATCATTCACAACCACTGTTCTTCTGTTTCTTCACAGTTACTTGCCTCTTTCGTATCACCTCTTTTGCTTCTCTGTTATCTATTACATATACACAATCCATATTGCTCACTCACGACACAAAATTTATCAAAATCAAAAACAATTTTACAACAAAAAGTTGAGAGAACATAGTAACAACTCATCAATAGATCAATTTAAGAACTTAACAACACTATCCAAATGAAAAATCTCTCCTCACACACACACCACACCATATATATATATATGAAAATTTGAAGAACTGTGTTCAAATATGAAAATTTTGAACAGTCGCGCGATTCGTCTCTGTACTCTTTCACAATTCAAATTCTTTGTCGCAAACTTGATCTAACAGGTTTCTTTTCTACTAAAAAATCATTCAAATCTCCGATCTTAAAGACTCAAAACACACATATATATAGATATATATATATATAGATTAGAGATCGGAATATGTAGATATATATTTATTCGAATTCAAATCTCAAACACATATATATTCGAATTCAAATCTCAACCAAACACACAAACACCACATATATATATATATATAGATATATATATATATATCAGTGCGATTTGCAAGTTCTCCAAAGCTCCGGCCATGGAGGAAGCTAGGGTTAGAAGAGAGAGATGAGAGAGAAGATGAACAGTTGAAGGAGAGTTGAAGGAGGAGAGTTGAGAAGATGCGGAGAGAGATCGTCGGAGCTTAGGAATGACGACCTGTACATAAATTGTATCTGTGAGGGTATAATAGTCTGATAAAATATTTAAATAATAAATTTTGTCCTTTATGCAAGATTTTATAATTATGAGGGGGTTTAGAAAGTATAATTTTTTTCTTAGTCCTTTTAACAATGAAAGGAAGGTAAAGGGGGTTTATAGCCAAATTTCCCATTCATGATTTAAAAATTCATCAAATGATGTAAAAATAGCATTTTTAAATGGAGATCTATATGAAGAGATTTACATGGACCAACCCGAAGGCTTTGTGAAGCCTGGCCAAGAAAGCAAGGTGTCTAAGTTAACTAAATCCCTTTATAGTTTAAAACAAGCTCCTAAACAGTGGCATGAGAAATTTGATTCCTGCATGCTTGAGAATGGCTATAGACTAATGAATGTGATAAGTGCATATATTATAAACTTGTGAGAATGCACATGTGATTATTAGCCTATATGTGGATGATCTACTTATCTTTGGCTCTAATTTGCATATCATAAATGAGACTAAAAATATGCTTAATAGCCACTTTGATATGAAGATTTTGGTGAAGCCAATTTTATTTTCGGAATTAAAATTACCAAACTAAGGATGGAATTTTTCTTGATCAGTCTCGCATTATGTTGAGAAAATTTTAAAGAAATATAACTTTCTATACTGTAAACATGTTGCTACTCATTTTGATGCAAGCATACATTTATCTGTTTTGATGCTCGAGCGGTGAGTGTTTTTACCGTTACTTGAATGCAGCACTGTTGTGAGATTGAATGGTAATGAAAAGGGCTTATTAAGTCATATGTTTGTTTGTTTTTTGGCAGGTATGTGGGTATGAAGATTATCAAAGGGGAATGAAATAGAAGCAGCTTTTCTTGCTTCTGATCTGCTCGGTGACAACTGGCTTTCTCTTTTGCTTCCATGTTTATGATTTTTTGTGATATGTATGTTTGTTTTTGATGATAAAGCAAAGGCCTTTGTATAACTTTTTGGACGGTTTTGAAGTTGAGCAAAATTTTTGATGTTTAGAAACAAAGTTTTGGATAGGTTGGAATGTACAGATAGTTTTTGGATGTCTGAAACTTATGAATAGTTTTTTTCTATGTTTGAAATAATATTTTGGTGCTTGATTGATACTTATATATGTGTATATATATATATGTTTTGAAATTTGTTTGTAATGTTTTTTTAGATTGTACAAAACAGGTAAAATAGAACCTGCACAATTTTTTTTAAAAAAAAATTAAACATATTCTATGATGGGCAAAATAGGCCGTTGTGTTAAATATTTAATGACTAGCATTGAGTGCCGTGGTTTGTCTCTTGCGTTAACGTCATGCAAAAGTAGTCGTAGAAAAATTAAACTTGACGTATAAGATGCGCTGTTAAAAGTTTTTAACGGCATGCCGTTGAAAGTAAATGGCTTTCCATGACTGGTCATACTACAACTTTACTTTGCGTGTCATAGAATCGTATCTAGGGCGTGCATTTGGTGCTGTAAAAACCTTTTTTAGTTGTAGTGAAAAATGAAAAAAAAAATAAAAACAAAAACGAAAAAAACAAAAACAAAATATAATCCTTGAACTAAATGTTATATCTTATAGAAAGTCGATGCTCGAAAAAAAAATGTGTTAAGAATAGGATTCGAACCCATGCCCTTTCGGACCAATACCTGAAACTGGCGCCTTAGACCAACTCGGCCATCTTGACTCACACATACCATTTCAAAAATTGTCAAGTAATAAGTTGAATTATAACACTTTTATCAAACATCACTACACTTACAAAGCATTCGAAACATGGATTTGCTTTTCGGTTAAGAAAGGCTTGTATCCATTTGACATGAATGTGAACTTCCACGAGAAATCCTCACCGATTTCATGATCCTATCTTTATAAAACTTTGCATTTGTAACGCCCTCAAAATAAACCCATAAACAGACATTCATGATACGAGAAAAATGCATCATATCTCATAAATCAGAGTATTCTTACAAAATGTATTACATGTTGACAACAAAAGTAAATGCCCTATGGGCTTACAACTTTCCAAGCCAACACTTTGTTACAAAAAGAGTGTACTAACTCCAATACATATTAAGCCCGTGGGTTGAATTTACATGTAATACAACAAAAGATAACCAAAAATAAACAAAAGAGTCTTCAACTCTCACAACCATCCAAGCTAAGACCTCGGAGGTGGCATACTACCTGAACCTGAAAATGATGTCCCATATAGAGTGAGCCAATGCCCAGTAGAGATATGTTAAACATAATATGAGCAATAACTAAAACATTAGCATTTGATAAATGTTTAATTCATATGAATCAATTCATAACTCATTTCAATTACATGACAAATGTGCTCATGTTTCATTCCATTTTCCATTTCTTAACCAATGTCCCAATTCATAATCCTGACTCAGAACCTGGCCATATACTTTAAATGAAATTATACCTCATATCAACAACACTTCCATAAGCCTCGACAGATACACTTATTTGCTGTATCAATAACATACAAAACACTTCCACACTTCACAAATGATACACAGATTTGTTGTATCAGTAATTCGATATATACACATTTTTGCTGTATCGTTGGAGTCCACCCCCTATCTCCTCCCATATAATATCCAATTTAGGAGTCTATCCTACGGAAAGAGAGGGATTCGAACCCTCGGTAAACAAAAGCTTACATAGCAGTTCCAATGCTACGCCTTGAACCACTCAGCCTGATGAAATATGATGAATTGAGACGGTATTTTGTAAATACGTAATTATCTTGAATATATTAACCATTTCTTTATTTTTCGGTCGCCTGGAAGGGACAAAAGAACCTTTTTACCAAATTTCCTTTTGCCGGAGTTGCAACTATCTATTGCAAAAAATTCCGTTCTTACAAGTAAATACTCAATACCCAATTACTACAAAAACAGATAAAGATCACACTTTTTTTGTGTGACGTATGTTATTTAATCACACCTTTTAAGTTTGATTAAAGTGTGATCTTTGGGAGTGATTAAAAAGGATCATTTTTAATCACACATTTTAAGTGTGCTTAATAACATTTAGATCACATTTTAAGTGTGATTAAAAATATTTAAATCACATTTTTTAAGTGTAATTAAAAACATTTAAATCACACCTTTTAAGTGTGATCTTTGAAAGTGTGATTAAAAATATTTAGATCACCTTTAAATTGTGATCTTTGGAAGTGTGATTAAAAAGAATCATTTTTAATCACTTTTTAAGTGTGATTAATAACATTTAAATCACACATTTTAAGTGTGATTAATAACTAATAAAATCTGTGATAAAAAAAAGATTCGACATATTTGAAAAATAATCAATATTATTTTTATATGCACATTTGAAGAATGTAATACACACCATATACTATATTTTGAATTATAACCACATTGAATAGAATAACATCATATATTTCATAAATGGAAATTAAATATTCAAAAGTATATACAAAGGAATTAAATAAAAAAAATTAATTGTGCTTACATATATTAAAAAATGAAAAAACTTTAAAAAACTAAGTTCTTTAATTCTTGGACCATATTTTGCATCTCTCCAAAAAATTTCTAACCTCAAAAATGAAAACACAAATTAATCCAGAAACAACTGATGCATATGAATAAACTAAAAAGTTAATTGAGCAAAACCAAAATAAGAACATTAATCATTTCTGCTTGATCTTAATCCTTTTGGAAGTAACTTCCCTGTTAACAATTAGATGCCATAGCAGCTCAGTGTCAATGACATTGTAATTAATAGGTCACTAATGAGCACAGTATTTAAAAATGATAAATCTTAATACAGCTTGTGTACGATCTTTTTGTGAATATATATTATTATTACTGTTGAACCATAATTCTAGGTACCCATAAATAAATAAATAAAAACTCTAGAATTTACTCCATTTTTTTTGGGGGGGGGGGGAGGGGAAGTACATACATTGCAATTACTATCACCAGCAACAGCAGGTTTTGAAGAAGCAGAGGCTGCATTTTCTTTTGCACCTTTGGAGGAAAAAGAAGAGAAAACAATTACCCATTTCATGCATGTCTGTCTACCAAAGAATAAGTGCAAACACTAACAACTGGCACAAGCGTATGAAAAATCATAAAGAAAATACATTATTATCTCAAAATACCTGGCCAAGCATTGTAACCTCAAATTCAATTCCTCCAACTCCACAGCTAGCAACTCCTAAGCCAGCAATCATAGTTGTATGGGAATCAATTCCAACCACGCTATCAGGGTACAGAATGCCATTTGTGTAGAAAACAACCCGTCCAAGGTATTTAAGATTAACCTAAAAATTACTAGAGTCACTTGCTAAATGCCAAAAATAACTAAAAATTAACACATATATAAATATGAGGAATAAGAATTTAGTCCACAAAAGCTTACTGGCATTGGGACGGGATGTTCATTATGCAGAACATGCACAAAGTACTTGCTTGAAGACTTAGCTGGACAACTATAAACTACCATCATATTATTGCCACCCAAAAGGCACCGCCACACTGCCTCTCCAATTTCTTCTCTGAGGTGGCTTTGGAGGGAGTTGCAAGGGTTGTTCCTTTTGTATTTTTTCAAAATCTGAAACATTCAACATATATTGCTTACTGAGAAGACAACATAAAAGCAGAAATCAAACAGGTAAAGTAGAAACACAATGGGACAGCTGGCATACTGGATCAAATGCTTATATATGATTTGCCCAGATCCAAAGGGAAAAAAAAAAAAAGGACAAGAAATCAGAAGGAAAAAAAGAAATGCATACATGTGCCATCATATATAGAGATTCAAATATGACTAAGAAGGATGGACACTTCTAAGAACCGACACGACACAACACAACACTCATCGGACACGTGGACACAAATGAATCATATTACAAGTTTGAATAAAACAACTTGTAATCCAATGATAAAACAAAAGTAATGTAAATTTATACATATTCTCCTTCTTTAGACTGTTACAATTATTATCTTGGGTTGAAATATTCATATATATGATATATAATTATCCTTATATATGACATAATAAATATATAAAATTATATATTTTGTACGTGTCACCCACGTATCGTGTCCTACATTTTTTGAAAATTTATGTGTTATCGTGTCCATGTCGTGTCTACGCTTCTTAGAAATATGAGAATGAAAGCACTCACCGGATTCTTCAAGAAAGAGCCCAATCAGACATGAGAATGGAAGCAGAGTTTCTGCATGAGCAAACCGCAGTCTTGCCTTTTCATAACTGCCAGGAGCATGTTCCTCTACAGTAACATAAGGTATAAATTATGAGCCAAACAGCAGATACCTTTATTTTTTCCCCTCAGCATCAGCCATGAAGACTTCAATTATAAGTTTATAACACAATTAATTTTAGATAAGTTTTGAAATAAATGTCACAGCGTGGGAATTAACTCCTAGTTTTGAAATACATGCCATGGCATTAATAGCAAATAACCATAAACACAGAGAAAAATAATATGACAATAATAAGATTCAAAGAATTAATAAACTTATGAGACATTTAATATGAATTGTTGTAGTTATAACCTTCTTTGCCATAATAGCTTGTTCCATGGACTGAACAACATCCTCAAGCAATGGCACTCCCATCTGGTAGTTTAATGCATTACCATAACCAAGGTTGTTAAGATCGGGATCTTACACAGGATCATTTTGGGAGTCTGAAGGATCGGATCGTAGGATCGGATCGGGGATCGTAACATCCTACTAAAACGATGAAAAAATGCAATAATTCTTATATGTCTAACTAATACTATCAAAATACATATAAAATGACCCAAAAAAAACTTGAGAATGTAGCTCAAATGGTAGAGCTCTCATACTTATGAGCAGATCAAGGTTCAAATCCTCGCATTCTCACTTGTGTGCCTTGCTCACTAACAATAATCAATTCAAATATACATTTTGCACATTTTTTTAAACAAAGAAAACATAATAAAAGAGGTGGCAATTCAAATTGTCATTCAAACATTTTCCTCAAATCTTAACAAAAGAACATACTAAAAGAACATAGCAATGCAATTTTTTAAATCCGCGTGTGCTTTTTGGTCAAGATCAGTCTAATGTTTTCTTAAGGTAAACCTACAAATGAATATCAGCAACATTTAGGAAGTAATGTGATTCTCCACTTCCACCAACAATTACTCCAATGTCAAAATCCTAGATCTCAGCCCTGAAAAGATCTCTATCAGAAGATAAACATGACAGTAACTAGACAGAGAAAATGCAAGACTGAGAATAATTATACCAACTCAAACTCATCTATGAATAACAGCTCTGGCAATGAATAAAATAAATATGAGACAAGGAAGCAAGACTGAGAATAATTATACCAACTCAAACTCAACTATGAATAACAGCTCTGGCACTGAATAAAATAAATGAGACAAGGAAGCAAATTGATTAGTGGATTGACCTCTAGCTATGCGTTCGATGGCTTCATGAGTATCATTTTTCCTGATTAAACAAATGACAGCAGAAATTTCCATTTAACAGTCTGAAGCAAAAAATAATTATAAAATGGCATATAACATAGCAAATGAAACCTGTAAAAGAAACAACTTACCAGCCAAGTGTTCTGGCAAAATCAGATCCAGTCCCCAAGGGAATAAGCTGTAAAGAATGCACAATTATCATAAAAAAACAGAAACAGAGAAGAAGACAACAGAAAAAAAAATGGAAAAATGGAAGAAGGGGAAAAATGGAAGAAGAAGGGGAAAGGGGGGAAAAACAAAAGGGGAATGAAAAACAGAAAAATGGAAGAAGAGGAAAAAAAAGCAGTAGCAGAAAAAGGGAAAAAAATGGAAGAAGACGAACAGAGAAGAAGAAAAAGAAGTCGAACAGAGGAGAAGAGGAGTCGAAGCACAGAGAAGAAGAGAAGAATGAGTCGAACAGAGAAGAAGAAGAAGAAGAAGAAGAAGAAGAAGAAGCATACCTGGAATCTGGATGGAGGCTGGATGGAGGCTGCGCAGCTCTCGTGACCAACTTTTCCCCAATCTTTTGCCCTAATCTTATGTTGTGGGTCTTTAGAAAAGAGAGAAGGCATCAAACCTGTAATAAAAATATGAGAAAAAAAGGCCAAAAGTAGGATCGTATAGGATCGCGATCCGAATACGATCCTACGATCCCACATACGATCCCACCGATCCTGAACAAAATACGACTCATCATGCAATCTAGATCGATTCTCCAAAATTGGATCGTAGGATCGTACGATCCTACGATCCGGATCGCAATCTTAACAACCTTGACCATAACCCTTTAATATGAACAGCTCCAAATCATCTGTCCACTCCAGCAAGACAACCTAAAAATGTTTATATTTGGCAAGTTAGCAAGTGTATAATGAGCAAGAAACAAAGCATGAACTGATAACATACATAATTTGCACTTATCAGTGGATAACATCTATAGGAACACAATGGATCCCATGATATGTAAGTACCAAAGCTACATACCTCAGATGGAGTGATCAGAGCACACGCTTGATCAGTTATATTCAATAAGGATGCTTCCTGCCAAATTGAAAATTTGAATGAACAATTACAAAGGAATTACAATCAGATAGACTGTTTAAAATTCTCAGAGAAAGAAAATGAAAGAGAAGAAAGGAAAGGGAAAGAACAATCACCTGTTTGCACAAAAACCAGAGAGAAGATATATCTTGTCTTGTAAAATTCAGATTATAACGCCCCACTAATGCATGGGTAATTTCATCCAAGGCAGGTTCCTGAAGCTTAAGAACACTAGGCTCCTGACTTTTTCTATAGGCCTGCATTCAGAGATATACACAATAAAACCAAAGAAGTATCATGTGTTGTAAAATTCAGCTCATAATGCCTAACTAATGCATAAAATTTCATCCGAGATAGGTTCCTTAAGCTTATTATCCAGCAGTATAAAGTTTAATTTCAATTTCCTAGTACAAAATGCATAAAGATCCGAACAAAAAGGAATCACCCAAAACCTACAGTTTACTTCCCTTTTAAATGTCAATACATATTTATTTGGTAAGTAAGGTACCCACCAAATTACTATGTTAAAACCAATATATTAAAGGTAAACCAGCCATAATAATGAGAGAAGCTTGAAAAGACATTTGAAGGTAATTAAGTAACCAAAACATATAGTTGTGGTTTTTGACAGTTTACCAATTCCAATTTGTTAACATGAATGCATTACCCACTTCTTAATAAGCTAATACATCTGGGTGTCAGAATGCAACTTAATAGAAAAATAAGGTTGTATTCAGAGTACAAGGCTCCAGCATGCAAAAATCAAATGAAAAGCTTTAAAAAGAGAGTAGTACTCTGCTAAGAGCATCTAGCACAGGCTAGTTAAAATAGCTATTTAAAATTTCACTTTACTATTTTAGCTAGTCATTTTTTTAATATACACTCCGACAAGGCTATCTACTTTAGCTATCTTCTATTAAAATATTCTTATACTTTAACTACCTTCTTTCCAATCTAAAAAAAAAAAAAAACTAACTTCTTTCAAATTATTATTTTTTTCATTCTTCTAAATATAATTATATTTTTGTGAAAGTTACATTTTTCTACTATCGTATTTTTCAAATGGTCATATTTTTTCAACAGTCATATTTTTATGATCAAATCGATGACAGTCCCCATGTAACAGTGTTACAGGAGAGAACTACTGAACTTATGGAATTCATTCAATGTCATCATAACATTAAAAAAAAAAATTCCTGGTAAATTAAAAAAATTGTGGAATAATAATAATTTCATGAAAAGAGAAAAGGGTTAAGTGTAATTGCCTGGTAAGATGTATCGCTTATGGTATTTGGGGGAATTTATCACTAGTGACTGCTGGGAAAGGCCCTCACGATCAATGTACTCCTGACATGTCCGTAGTCTCTAAGATACCAGATAAAAGGAATGAAGAGAGTCAATATAATCAAACTAATCACCAATGGCCAACCTAATTTAATGCATGGATTTTGCACAAGGAAAGAAGAAGCATCAGGAAGTATCCTATGAATGTTGATGTCCTACACTGTTCACAAAACACTACATGGGCATGCCACCTTCTTAGAATTGTTTGTTCTTCATAGCTTTCTCTTGTAGCAGCTCATTGAAAGCGTACAAATATTGGGACTTAAAATATAGCCCTCTTCTGTTTATCATTTTAATTCTGTATCTAAATAATAGTCAAAACTGGAAGTTTTTAGGGCATTAATATATTATGGGTTTTGAGATTGTGATTTCTCTAGCATATAGTGCTTTTTCATGCTTGTTTGTGTTGCAGCTGTTGCTTGTGCTCCTGCATGCTGATTTACGCTATTTTCTTTTTATATGTCTATTTTATTGTGTTTGAATCTAGAATTTGTAGAGGGAATAAAAAAACGAAGACAAAGTGGGAAAAAAAGTTTCATCCATTTTGCCCTTCCATTTACTTTTTTCTTTCACAAATCTCTCCCCAAATCAAAGATCCAAACACAATGTGTTTTATGTGATTCTAGTGAGCATCCTTATAGAGGTGATTGTTTGGATCATACCATCAAGCAAAAAGTACAGGAAAATAAAATAAATTGTTTGAATTATACCAACCCCAAGGTTTCATACTTCCAATGTAACGAAGTAACGGGTATGTTACAATTATTTTGGTGATTTGGTTTGACATTCTATATCAAAGAATGCTCCTTCTACAAAATGCAAACATGTATGAAATTTTGGATAACAGTGCCTATTTCAATAGAGTGGGTAAGTAGGCAATATTAATGTTCATTTTGATTTTCAAAAGAAAAAAAAAAAAAGAAGAAGAAGAAGAAGAAGAAGAAGAAGAAAATTTGAGCTAAAAAGGTACAGTTCTAATAATTTTTTTGCCTGTGCTACAGATTTCTGGATCCAGCAAGTAGAGAATGGACATAAAAGGATGCAAAAAAGTAAGAAAACACATGACAACTAATGAAGAAAGAGAAAATGACGAGGAGAGATGAACAGCAGCAACAGGATCATACAACAACAGCAGAAGTGTACTTAGATCATGTATTTTAAAGACCTATGTAACTTTAGATCATGTATGACCATTATTAGTGTAAGACCTTCCTCCATAAAGCATCACTACCGATAAATCCTGGATATAGTTCAAACCAAAATATGAATTTCCAAATAAATGTTTAGCCAATTGAATAATATTTTCAAGAAAAAACTAACCTTCTTCAAAATAAAATCATAAAGGTATTGTATCTAAGTCTATGATGGTTCTTGTGAAGTTGGGAAATTTCAATTATCCTATTTGACATCATAGAGGCAAAACATGAGATATTGTCTTTCAAATTTTAAATTCATGGGTACTGTATCTAAAGTTTCATCATTCCAAGCTCATTTAAAAGTTTGATCCTAGTGTTTGCTCAGTTTATATGAGATTTAAAGTAGATAAATAGGATCTGCAGTATAATGGTGGCCATATTCTTTGACTTTCACCAACTCTCAGACATAAATTTCTTCGAAAAATATTTCTTCTAACCAAAAAAAAAACCTTTGAATCAGTCACTGAATAATGAGGAATTACGAGAATACCTGTTCAATACAAGATACCCGAAACTCTGTTCCAGAAACCTCATCAACCTTTTCATCCAATAGATCATTAACCTTATATGTCACAGAACCCAAATGATCACTGTATTCACGAGGGCTTTAATGGCATAATCTTTCAATGTATCCACCACTCTGTAAATTATTTGACAGAGCCAAAACAAAGCAAATATACAACAATTGAGAAGGAAAAGGAAAACACAATTCTTCATGTTCATTATTATCAGAGATCTAATGATTAGAGAAAAATCACATCTGTTTTTGGTCATCATTGGTGTACGACAATTCAAAATACTCAGCAGCTGAGTAGAGCTGTGTTCTCAGATTCTTCAAATCCTAATGAAATAAACATAATAGTAATATAAAATTTCAAAACCATACTTTAAATCAGTAGGATCAATTGAAAAAACACGTGCAACATTTCAAGTTCCATTTACTGAAAAAACTTAAATGTTACTTATCAGAAATAACTACTGAAGTGTTATTACTGTTATGTGATAGTTTAAAATACCTTCAATTTGACCAAATATACACCAGAAACATGAATCTAATTCTTTCATGGCTTCATTCCATTCCAATTTAGGAAACCAAAATTATACTAATACCAAATTATACCAAATTATACTAAACCAAAATTGTTGCAGGTGCATTACAGGAATCAAGAAATTGGGCAACAGTTGCAAACTTCATTTATAAACTGAGCAAAAGCATTATGCATTGTATTCCAGTGAACACAATTTTTTCCAATTTAATATATGCTCACTTGATCCAACAATATTGGAGGCATCCTACCCATTAACTTGCAATTTGATTTCCAGCAGAAGGAAACAACAGATAAGGTACCACAGGTCAAGAGAAACTAATGAAGTTTAAATCAAGCCAAGTAATATTAATTTTCTGATAGATAACAGAATGGCATTAATTTTGGGTCAATGAAATAGTAGTTTGACATTTTCACAAAATTAACGAAAAATTAATCGATGTTACAGCCACCTATGACAATACCATAAATTCAGCTAGGTTCTCCATCATGGAACCCAAATAATTACAATCTATATTCTAACAAAAACAAAACATATGGTGTGCAATACAAATACATAGACAAATAAACAAGAACTGACAAAATATTACCTCCCTTGAGCAAAAATTGAGAAAAAGATAGAGAGGATGAGAGAGTTTGTGAGCCAAAAACAAAATGAACAAAATAAACAGAAATGAAAAATTTTACCGCCAAAAACAAATAAAAAATTAAAAGGTGCATGAACAGTACCTCGCTTGTCCTGGGGAGGTACTGTAGCTCACAATCATCTTAGCGATGCTTGGGCGAGTCTGCTGGAGCCATCGTTTACCCTTCCAAGCTAGCTATAGTAACAAATATGGAGGAATAGAGAGGCTTCTGGAGATGCTCTAAGTACTTAATGATAGTACCAAGCCATATGTATGACAACTCAGGTCAGTGTCAAATGATAACCTCACATACAGTAACCAAGAACTCTTTTCAAGGAAACCCTTTACCTAGTTGCCTCCGTGTTTTCATGAGCATTCAATAGATGTCATAAGTTACTAGAGTTCAAGCATCCAAATTGAAAATTAAAAAAGCAAACCTCAACTACATGAGAGTGAGAGCAAATATGTCAATGTGTGAAACTATGTGTAATTCTTTAGGTATAACCTATGCTGAGATGTACCTTCTAGTTCTGACAACAATCATGGAATCTTAGCAATATATCACTTGCACGGCTTTCACTGGTTACTGCAAAAGCTTGATTGCGCCCTGGTCCAAGATTTCCCCTCCCACTTAACAGCCCCATGCCAAATGCTACTGCACTAGCTGATGCCCGAGGAATCTATTTCATGATTCATGGCAAAGAAAAAGAGATGTATAAGAATAATGAATTCTAAAAGCAACGGAAAATTTTATATAAAAATGTAATATCACAGTTAGTGTGATGCAATCAGCCTTTTGATGGATCGAAACAATTTCAGGGGAAACTTGATCCAAACAGCATTCATGGTAATGAGGCAATAGATAGAACAATTGGCTGAAACCCGCAATGAATTATCATCACTAAAGCCAACCATTTGCAAAAGTGAATAGAAGGAAAAGTAGAATGTGGCCCACCTGAGTTGCCTTTATTGCATACACATCCGGGTGGTAATCCTCATTAAACAGTTGTGGAAACTTGTCTCTGGTTCTGACCCCCAGATTATACAGTTCATCTTCTCCTTCGCTAATTAATTCACCACCCTTGAGCTTCCCTTGCCAAGGAGATTTCCATCCCCGAAACCAGGCGGGAACTTTCGGCAAAGCCAACTTATGCTCTTTTGCATCTTGTAGAAGAACTTCCATACGCATGGCTAAATCATTTAACTCTTTTAACTTTTCCTTGGTTGGAGCACGAGTTCCATGCCTTGCGACACCAAACAATATTGGGATAAAAAAATACCTGATGCTTGAAACTTTAAAAAAGAAATGATCATGCAAAAGTATAAGATGTACTACACTACTCTACATTGACATTATCATGCAAAATCACAATGTGTTTCTCACTTTAGATCAACTTTCAAGATTTTGATAAATTTCCTAACAATCTAAAAGTTGATATATTTTAACTTGTTTATAACGTTTATATCTAAAAGTTTATAACATATATTTATATTTGTGTAAATCATGAATATTAAAGTAACTCAAAAATTCCAATGTAACTGCAATGAATGTAAGTCAATAAAAATTATAGGAACTAAAGGAAGACATTGGCCATATAAATGACAAAAGAATGCAGCATATATAATACAAAATCATTCAAATTAACCTATGTGTTCCAAGCACATATAGATTCTTCTACTCGTTCTATAGTCAATTTTTTGTTGTACTTATTTGAATTCAAAATTTTTAATTCTGAACAAATTAATAATAATAATAAATTCAACAAATTAATTCAAGAAAGTATATAATTTTTTTTTATACTAATGGAGTTCCTGTAGGATTTTCTAGTTTTAGATTCCATAAATTAATTTTTTTTATACAATCACAACTACAGGACCCTAATTTTGGTAATAGAACCCAATTTCTTTAGATTCAACAAATTTATAATAATAATAATAAAAAAAAATTGTGTTCAACCAATAACCTAATTTCACATTTAGGTTTTAATTTTTCCAATTCAGATTCAAATATTTTCCCCAACTCGCATTCAAGAAATTTAAAAACAAAAAAAATAATAATAATAATAATTTCACAACCCAAAACACAATTCTAATTTTTGATTTGCTCAATCAAAACCCTACTTTTCAATGAGAGAGAGAGAGAGACCTGAAACAGAGTGGTAGCATAAATAATGTAGTTCCTCAACCTCTCCGGAGTGGTTATACAAATCTCATTCTCGTTAATCGGCGTCTCTGGCCTCGGTTTCTCTACCCTCTGATACCGATCCATCTAAACACAAAAAACCCAAAATCAAAAACCCAACAAGAAAACAGCAAAAGGGTACACAGAAATTAGATCTGAAGAAGGGAATAGGAAGAGGGGTAACCGTGGTGAGTGTTGAGCGAGTTCGGAATGGGTAAAAGGCAATGGAAGTCTCTGAAAACCCGCTCTTGTCTTTTGCTAGTCTCCATGGCAGCTCTGGATCGATGAATTTGGTGAGAGAAGAGCCATGGCCGTTGTGGATTGTAGAGAGAGAAATTGGAGGAGAGAGAGTGAAATTGGTGAGAATATGATTTAGGGTTTGAAATGGAAGAGTGTGGTGGAGGAGTAGAGAGTAGTAGTAACTTCTGCAGATTGGAGATCACTGTTAAGTTGAGGAGTTTTTAGCATTCGTGTAGAGAGAGAGAGAGAGAGAGAGAGAGAGAGCTATGCCCAATTGAAGAGTATTTCATTTTATCATTTGGCGCCAGAATATTTAATCTCGGCGCCTATTTTTATTCTGGTCGTATTATTCACGGTAGAAGTTGCGTGTTGGGAAAAGTAAGTTTGTGTTGGGTAAGGTTTACGCTTTTAATTTATATTTATAAAATTTTTATAAATTAATTTTTGTTTGTTTTTTAAAAAATATAAATTACAAATGTGTTTGGTAATTAATAAAATATTTTAAAAAATTAAAAAATATAAAAAAAGTGAGAAATGGCAAGTACGACAGAAGACGGTGGTGAAAAATAGTGACGGTGGGTGGTGGTGGTGGGTGGGTGGTGACGGTGGCAGGTGGTGAGTGGTAGTGGGTGGCGGATGTGGTGGCGGTGGTGGTGGCGGTGGCAGGTGGTAGCGATGGCCGGTGGTGGTGGGTGGCGGCGGGTGAGTGGCGGGTGGGTAACGGGGTGGTGGTGGCAGCGGGTATGGGTGGTGGTGGCAGGTGGGTGGCGGATGGCGAGTGGTGATGGGTGGTGGCGGGTAGGTGGCGGGTGGTGTGGTGGTGGGTGGGTGACGGTGGCGGGTGGTAGGTGGTAGCGAGTGGGTGGTGGTGGTGGTGGTGGCGACGAGTGGGCGGCAGATGCTGGTGGTGGTGGGTAGTTGGTGGTAGGTGGTGGATAGTGGTGGCAGATGAGTGGTGAGTGGTGATGGCAAGTAGATGGCGGGCGGAAGTGGCAGGCGGTAGATGGTATTGGCGGGTGGTGGGTGGTGGCGGATAGCTGGCAGGTGAGTGGTGGGTGATGGTGGCGGTGGTGGTGGTGGTGTGGTGAGTGGTGTGGTGGTGGGTGGTGGTGGCAGGTAGGGGTGGTGGCGACAAGGGGTGGTGAGTGGTAGTGGCAGGTGGTGGTGAGGGTGGTGGTGGCGGAAGACGGTGGTGGAAAATGGTGGCGGTGGTGGCTAGTGTTGGGTGGTAAAAAAAAAAACCCAAAACGGAAACACATTTTTTGTGCTTTCATTTTTTTGCCAAATTTTATAAACTGAGGCGCGGATTTGAGAATTGTATATTTTATATAAAATCAAATTGAAATATTTTATACAATCACACCTATAGTGTGATTAAATATATATATATATATATATATATAATTACACTTATTTAAAAAGTGTGATTAAAAAGTAGTAATGTATATATAATCACACTTTAATTAAAATGTGTGATTAAAAATATATATATAATCACACTTATTTAAAAAGTATGATTAAAAAGTAGTAGTGTATATATAATCACACTTTAATTAGAAGATGTGATTAAAAAACATATAAATAATCACACTTAATTAGAATGTGTGGTTAAAAAATATATATATATATAATCACACTTATTTAAAAAGTGTGATTAAAAAGTAGTATATATATAATCACACTTTAATTAGAAGGTGTGATTAAAAATATATAAATAATCACACTTCAATTAGAATGTGTGATTAAAAAATATATATATAATCACACTTGTTTAAAAAGTGTAATTAAAAAGTAGTAGTGTATTATAATCACATTTTAATTAGAAGGTGTGATTAAAATATTATATATATATATATATATAATCACACTTAATTAAAAATGACATAGAAAATAAATATTATCACACTCAATCAAATTAAGTGTGATTAAAATATTAATCTAATTTTTTATCACACTTCCAATAAAAGTGAGATCTTTTTTTTTTTGTCAAAGTGTGATCTTTAACTATTTTTGTAGTAATCCCTAAACCGTGGAGTACATCCCCTTTCTCCTCCCACTCAACACAATGTATATAAACACATATCATATACATAAGCAATCAATACATAAATTTGATGTATTATTCCAACCGTCATATTCGATGACATTTCAATTGATTAGTTTTAGTTTGCCTAATCATCATGCATTGTCTACAACAATCAAGACTATCCTCCACCGATAGCCCAAAGCAGTTATTTCTAAACAGATAATAAATGCCTTAACAGATATATATAAATATATATAATCTCAACATTTTCAAGTGAGCGATTAATAAATCCAATTCCACCATTCTATCTCATAATGAGCTAATTTCATTATTTCCAACTCAATTTCATATTTCCATAATAGTTGTCATTATTTACACTAATGACCCAAAAATACCCAAACATGACATTTTTCCCTTTTAGCTCAATATTGACCCGAAGGCTCAAATAGCTTCAATAACTTCAATACCACCATTTTAAGACCCAAATTACACATTTATGAGTCAAGACCACAAAATCCTTCTTTTGAAAATAACACATTTTAAACCCGAACTTTCCAAATCAAAACCATCTATACAAATAACTCAATGTCTATGTTAAAGCACATAAGAATGAGTAGGAATCCCTACCTCAAATTCGGAGCCCAAAGGTAGGGGATGAAGAAATCCGAAGTGCTCAAAATCAAGAAATTCTCGGATCAAAAGATAGCCTTCGACAAACTCAACACTTTTTGTAAAGGCTCAACGGTAGGAGATCACTCTAACTAGATCAAATCTAAGAGAGAATGTGAGGTTTTTGAGAGAGGAGCTCTCCAATGGAGGTTTTGAAAAAGTAGGAGAGAGAAAAGGAAATGAAAAAGTGATCCAAAAAGTCGAATCCCAGAGTGATATACCAGTCGCCCCGCTCGAGCGTGGAAACCCCTGCTCGAGCGTCAGACACAGACTCATGCTTGAGCGCCAAACGCGCCGCTCGAGCGTCGATTGCACACCTGCAGAAGTTTTGCAGACATGGTCCCCGCTCGAGCGTACGAAGACCTGCAGACAAAAGTACTGGGAGATGGAAATTCACGCTCGAGTGTCAAAAACCCCGCTCGAGCGGAGAAGCAACAACAAAGGGCCCGCTTAAGCGTCAAAAGCCCCGCTCGAGCGTGAAGGCCAAATTCTGGGCATCAACTTTTGGTTTTAAAACACAACCAACCTGTTTCAAACCTGCCCAACACAACCCAAGACTCAAATACAAAGAGTAAAGGATGGAAATGAGAATGAGACAACAACATAACCACAGAACCTAGTCCGGAATACAATATACAAAGGAAGGGAAAATCGGGATCGCTATAACCTTCCCCCCTTAAAGAATTTCGTCCTCGAAATTAAGTACAACTTTTCAAAAACAAGTTTTTCTCAATTCTCAACAATATTACAAATTAATATTCAATAATCTGACCCATTACTGGTCATCCCAACTCTTTTCAAAAGGCATTTCTCAATATATATTCAATATGCGATATTAGCATGCTTTCCCTTGAAATTTACCAATTTCAACACATTTTTCACAATTCCATATCATATTCAATGTTCATGATATATTTCCATTTCTACAATACATTCAACATATGCAATGTTACATTAAACTTCTATTTTAAGGCAAGTTTCAAAATACTTCCATTATTCAAAACATATACGATGTTTTACCACTTAAGACATATTCGATGCTCTTAAAGTTCATCAATATTACAAAATCCCAATACATGGCTAAACATTTACAAACAAGTCTGGATATTTCTCATGGACATCCACCTCACGTTCCCAAGTGGCTTCTTCCACTCCGTGATGTTTCCACAAAACTTTTACCAAGAAAATGGTCTTGCCTCGCAAGACTTGATCCCGCCTATCCAAGACCCGTACTGGTCTCTCCTCGTACGAGATATCCTCGTCAACCTCCAAATCGGTCCAATCCAACACATGGGACGGATCCGGCTCATACTTCCGAAGCATACTAACATGAAGCACGTCATGTACTCCGGATAACTGCGGCGGCAAGGCCAAACGATAGGCAACCTCGTCAATCCTCTCAAGGATCTCAAAAGGGCCGATAAACCGAGGGGACAACTTCCCACTCTTTCCAAACCTCATCAAACCCCGCCTAGGTGATATTTTCAAAAATACATGATCACCCGTCTCAAATGCCAAGGGCCTTCTCCTACGGTCGGCATAACTCTTTTGGCGACTCTGGGCTGTAACAAACCTCCTACGGATAAGCTCAACCTTCTTCGTCGTCTCCCTCACCAACTTCGGGCCCAACAAAGGTGCATCACCCACCTCGGCCCAACAAACTGGAGACCTACAAGATCGGCCATACAAGGCCTCAAACGGTGCCATACCAATACTCGACTGAAAACTGTTGTTGTAGGCAAACTCCACCAAGGGCAAGTACCTCTCCCACGTCCCACTAAAGTCAAGGACACAACCTCAAAGCATATCCTCAAGGATCTGAATAGTACGCTTGGACTGCCCGCTAGTCTGAGGATGATAAGCCGTGCTAAAGGTCAATCTAGTACCCAAGGCACTCTGCAAACTCTGCCACAACCTAGCAGTAAAACGTGGATCTCTATCTGAGACGATCGACACTGGGACCCCATGCAACTTCACTATGTCCCGAATATACAAGTCAGCAAAATGATCTACCGAATCTCTCACGCGCATAGGGATAAAGTGCGCCGACTTAGTCAACCGGTCTGCAACCACCCAAATAGCATCACTACCCCGCTGAGTCCTCGGAAGGCCTACAACGAAGTCCATAGTGACATGCTCCCACTTCCACTCGGCAATAGGCAAGGGTTGCAACAAACCCGCTGGCCTCTGATGCTCAGCCTTCACTTGCTGACAAGTAAGGCACTTCGATACGAAAACTGCCACATCTCTCTTCATACCCCGCCACCAAAACTGGCGACCCAAATCACGATACATCTTGGTGCCTCCCGGATGCACCGCAAGGCGTGAATGGTGAAACTCTCGGAGTACCTCCTCTCGGCAAGACTCCGGTATAAACAAGCGGTCTCGGTATCTCACACTCAGGTCGGGATACACAGACAAACCCTTCTCAGCCTTCCCACCGGAGATCTTCTCTCGAAGGGATTCTACCTCAGGTCACCTCTCTGTGCCTCTAACACTCGATTCACAAGTATAGGCTGCAACAACAGAAAACAAGGCCGCAGCCTCTACGGATTCGCCCAGAAGCAAATCAAACTCGCCAAGTGCACCCAACATCTCCCACTCTCGGATGGCTATACAAGCTACATCACTAATGGATTTCTTACTAAGGACATCAGCCACAACATTGGCCTTTCCGGGGTGATAGTGCAACTCGAAGTCGTAATCCTCAATGAACTCTATCCACCTCCTCTGCCTCAAATTCAAGTCTCTCTATGTAAACAGATACTTCAAACTCTTATGGTCCGAGAACACCTCGAGCCTCTCACTATAAAGGTAGTGTCTCCAAATCTTTAGGGCAAAAACTACAGCCGCTAACTCCAGGTCATGTGTAGGGTAATTCCTCTCATGTATTTTCAACTGACGTGAGTCATAGGCTACCACTTTCCCCTCTTGCATCAACACACAACCCAAACCCTCTCGTGAGGCATCAAAAAAAATCGTATAGCCCAAACCTCTCTCCGGAATAATCAACACAGGAGCAGTGGTCAATCTAACTTTCAACTCTTGGAACAACTTTTCACAAGTCTCACTCCATACAAACTTGATCACTTTCCGTGTCCATCTAGTCAACGGTGAAGCTAACCTAGAGAAATCTTTCACAAACTGGCGTAATACCCAGCTAATCCCAGAAAACTACGGATCTCAAAGACACTCCTAGGCTGTGCCCAATCTTGCACTGCCTCTATCTTGGATGTATCAACAGACACCCCTTCCCCAGAAACCACATGGCCTAAGAACTTGACCTCTCCTAGCCAGAATTCACACTTCCCAAACTTGGCATACAGCCTATGGGCTCTAAGCAACTCAGGCACCACTCTCAAGTGTCCCTCGTGCTCCTCCTCCGAAGGCGAATAAATCAATGTCGTCCACGAAAACGACCGAAATGATCTAAGAATTCCCAGAATATTCGGTTCATCAAATCCATAAACACTGCCAGTGCATTAGTGAGCCCGAAGGGCATTACCAGAAACTCATAGTGGCCATACCGCGTACGGAATGCCGTCTTTGGAATATCCTCCTCTCTGACCCTCAACTGGTGGTAACCCCGATCTCAAGTCTATCTTAGAGAAACAACGGGAACCCTTCAACTGGTCAAACAAATCATCTATACGGGGCATAGGGTATTTATTCTTGATCGTAGCCCGATTCAATTTCCGATAGTCGATATAAAGTCTCAAGGAACCATCTTTCTTCTTAGCAAAGAGGGCCGGTGCTCCCCACGGCGAAACACTAGGGCGGACAAAACCCCTATCCAGCAACTCCTAAAGTTGAATCTTCAACTCACCCAACTCGGCTGGGGCAAAACGGTAAGGTGCCATAGAAATCGACGTTGTGCCAGGCACTAAATCAATGGAGAACTCTATCTCTCGATGAGGTGGCAAACTAACGAGATCTTCGGGAAAGACGTCCGAGGACTCACAAACCACTCTCGGCAACTCAACCTCGGTCTCATCACACTCACTACTTATAAGGCTAGCGAGAAGACCACTAAGCTCACTCCGCCCTCACGGATCATACACTGGTGGCAACACACTACTAACCCGATCCCCCAAGAAATGGAAACAATTCTCGCTCAAGGTACATACTGTGACCGTCTGGCGGTAGCAATCAATAACAGCCCGGTATGACGATAACTAGTCCATACCTAAAATAACATCAAAACCCGACATAGCCATAACTACAAATGAAAATGGGAGTCGACGATCAGCTACCTCTATATCACAACCTCTACACCCTTGTTTCAGAATCAACTCACCCCCAACAGGTGATACAACACAAATAGAAGATGCTAACTGTGCCAACTCCAAACCCAAAACAGATGCAAATGCAGCAGATATTGAAAGAATGGAATGCACCCGTATCAATCAACACATTGGCAACCGAGTTGCAAAACAAGAAGGTACCTCTCACAACCGCTGGAGCCGGTACGAGATCCTGCGCGGTAACAGCATACACGCGCCCTGTAGGCCCCTGATCTACCTGCTCACCTCTAGGAGCAAAAGACTGCTGCATAGACTGGGACGATGAAGCCCCCTGATTGGCCCTCGAGGCCTGAACTGACTGAGCTGGCTGAAAACTCTGCGCCCAGATGCACCAGATGTGCCACTCAACTGCGGGCAAAACCTCTTCAGGTGCCCCGCCTGACCACACTGATAATAAGACAGTGGCTGGCCTCTGCCCTGACCCTGGCTCTGAGGTCGAGCCGAAGATGAAGCTGCTCTCTGCCCTCCGCCCTTCTGCGGGCAAGCTAGAGACTTGTGGCCCAGCTGACCACATTTGTAACAAGTCACGTCTCCCTAACTGCCTCTCCCAGGGCCTGCACTCGGCACTAGAAAGGTAGATCTAGCAAAACCACCCTGAGACTGCTGAGGGTTAGAACCCCTCTGTCTCATGCCATCACCCTGGCCATCCTGACTCCTCTTTGAGCCCCTCTGCCTCTCCTCTTCCTCCTGCATTATAATCTCCATATGGGCCGTAGCATCTACAAGGCGCCCATAGTCCCGGGTCATAGAACCCCCAACTCTCATCTTGAGGCCATGCCTTAACTTCTTCTCGAACTCAAGGCAACGGCGTTCCTCAGACGCCACAAGCCCAGGTGGGAATCTGGATAGATTGGCAAATGCGGCCTCAAAGTCGGCCACTGACAAACTCAGCTGCTTGAGCTGACAAAACTGGTCTCTCAGCTTCTTCCTGGCAGCTGGAGATAGAAACTTCTCCTGGGAAGCATCTACAAAAGCCTCCCACGTGCCACCGATACGACCCCTCATGTACTTCCACCACTGACCCGCATCCCCATTAAGCTGGAAAGATGCCAAGGTCACCTTCAACGCCCCGTCTTCGATGTCAAGCATCTCAAACGTCTTCTTCATCTGTTTGAGCCATTCATCCTCCTTAAGTGGCTCTTTTGGGTCCCCCACAAACTCGTCCGGATTAGACCGGAAAAACTCCCTCTTCAGGAAGGAAGGCCCTGCACCAACAACCTGGGCCTGAACTGGGTTCTCAGCTCTGAGAATGCCCATGGATTCCCTCAAGGCTCCTACTATCTCGCGGGCTAAGGCACCCATGGCCTGCTGACCTGCTGGCTCGGCCACGTTGGCCTGACCAACACCCTCCTGCTGCGTCGGAATATCATCCGGTAAAGGCATCTCCTGCCTATCACGCCTACCACGTCCTCGTACTCGTCCTGACATCCTAATAAAGGTAACGAAGAACATTAGCACATTCATAAATGTGCGAAGCTAAAACACTCGCGTCCTAATGCAATGGACAACAGTAATTCACTCCACGTAAGCACATAATCACATAAGCACTTACGAATTTCATTTCCGGATAATGATAGTCCCGAGGCATTACTAGAGTTCCGGTTAAAACAGCATTGATCAAGTGCTTTTCCAACAAGACTCATAGAAACCCAAGGATCCAATCAACATCCTAGAAAAATCCATACTCAAATAGTCACGTAAACATGTTATCACATAAGCACATAACATTACATCTAAGTCTCTAACAAGCGAGACAAACCCATTGTGATACTAATCACTTCCCACGTACCCAAAGTATTCAAACCCGGTACGCTCTGATACCAAGTTGTAACGCCCTCAAAATAAACCCATAAATAGACATTCATGATACGAGAAAAATACATCATATCTCATAAATTAGAGTATTCTTACAGAATGTATTACATGTTGACAACAAAAGTAAATGCCCTATGGGCTTACAACTTTCCAAGCCAACACTTGGTTACAATAAGAGAGTGTACTAACTCCAATACATATTAAGCCTGTGGCTTGAATTACATGTAATACAACAAAAGATAACCAAAAATAAAAAAGAGTCTTCAACTCCCACAACCATCCAAGCTAAGACCTCGGAGGTGGCATACTACCTGAACCTGAAAATGATGTCCCATATAGGGTGAGCCAACGCCCAGTAGAGATATGCTAAACATAATATGAGCAATAACTAAAACATTAGCATTTGATAAATGTTTAATTCATATGAATCAATTCATAACCCATTTCAATTATATGACAAATGTGCCCATGTTTCATTCCATTTTCCATTTCTTAACCAATGTCCCAATTCATAATCCTGACTCAGAACCTGGCCATATACTTTAAATGAGATTATACCTCATATCAACAACACTTCCATAAGCCTCGACAGATACACTTATTTGCTGTATCAATAACATACAAAACACTTCCACACTTCACAAATAATACACAGATTTGCTGTATCAGTAATTCGATAGATACACATTTTTGCTGTATCGTTGGAGTCCATCCCCTATCTCCTCCCATATAATATCCGGTTTAGAAGTCCATCCCCTATCTTCCCCTAAACCGTGGAGTACATCCCCTTTCTCCTCCCACTCAACACAATGTATATAAACACATATCATATACATAAGCAATCAATACATAAATTTGATGTATTATTCCAACAGTCATATTCGATGACATTTCAATTGATTAGTTTTAGTTTGCCTAATCATCATGCATTGTCTACAACAATCAAGACTATCCTCCACCGATAGCCCAAAGCAGTTATTTCTAAACAGATAATAAATGCCTCAACAGATATATATATATAAATATAAATCTCAACATTTTCAAGTGAGCGATTAATAAATCCAACTCCACCATTCTATCTCATAATGAGCCAATTTCATTATTTCCAACTCAATTTCATATTTCCATAATAGTTGTCATTATTTACACTAATGACCCAAAAATACCAAACATGGCATTTTTCCCTTTTAGTTCAATATTGACCAGAAGGCTCAAATAGCTTCAATAACTTCAATACCACCATTTTAAGATTATATAATATTGTTCAACTTAAGAGCTTTATATATATGTCTTAACTTGGAAAACATTGAGAATGTTTTGGGTTTAATGTTAACATTTGCACTTGCCTTTTTATGGAAGTGGAGTATAACATTTATATATTGAATGTGTTGTTTATATCATGAACTTGAATAATGATATGGAAATTGTTAACATTGAAAGGAATAATGCATAATATTGATGCAAGTTGAATGTATGTTGATTTATACATATTGTGAGATGCCTCTTGGTAAGAGATGAAGTGACCGGTATTGGGTCAAGTTGTTGTTTATTGTTTTATAATATCATTGGGAATTGAGAAAAACTTGTTTTTACAAACTCATGCTTAATCTCGGGGACGAAATTCTTTTAAGGGGGGGAGGTTATAGCGACCCCGGTCTTTTCCCTTTTGATTATTGTATCCGGACTTATGTTCCGTAGATTCCATTGTTGTATTATTGTTGTTGTCGTCCTTTAATTCCTTAGCTTTGGGTTATAGGATGTGTTGGGCAGATTATGTTACAGGTTGGTTGGGTTTGAAACCAAGAGTTGCTGTCCAGTTTTTGGGTTGGTCGCTCGAGCGAGCTCTTCTTCGCTCGAGCGAGGTCTTTATTTTTGTTTCTTCGCTCGAGCCAGGGTTCCTTCGCTCGAGCGAGCTTTGCGTCCAGTACTTAGACCTGTGAGCAGTGTTTTCTGGCTCGAGCGAGATTTTCTTTGCTCGAGCGAGCTGGGTTGTTTTTGGCTCGAGCGAGCTTCTCTTCGCTCGAGCGAGCTTTTCTGTGTCGTCGTCGAGCGACCAGGTCTTCGCTCGAGCGAGCCTATCAGATTTAAATACGCAGCAGCGTGTTTTAAAACAGTTTTTCAGCCCCTTTCAGTTTATAAAACCCTAGGTTACGAGTTCTCTCTCTCCCAACTCATCTTCTCTCTCAGGATTGATCTATTTAGAGTGTGTATCTACCCTAGTTCCTTCATTAAAAAGGTAGAGGAGAGTGAGGGCTACATTTTAATCTGAGAAATTGTTGGTTTGGAGCACTTTGGAGTTTTGGGCATCATCTTCATCTTCTCCTTTTTGAGTTATTTCTTCGAGGTAGGGATTTCCTACTCCATTTATACGCTTTAATCCTAAGTGGTGGTATTTTGGTATGTGGGGGTAGTTTGGTAATTTTGGGAGAAACCTTAGGGTTTTGTCATAGATTAATTTATATAATTAATTTAAAGGAAGATTGTGATATTGGGGTAAATTCATGAGATTGGGGAATTAGTGGTTTATTGTTCTATTTGGTAGTTTAAATACTTACCTTAGAGAATATTGAATTTATTGAAATTACATTTATTGTAATAGTTATTTCTTGCTTAGAAATAATTGTTGTGGGCTATCGGTGGAGGATAGTCATTGATTGTTGTAGACCTTGCATGCGGCTTAGGTATAACTGAAATTAAGTCATTTATCTTGACTGTTGAATTAATACAGAACATTCATGTATTGATTATGTGTTGTATATGGCAATTGTGTGTTTCATTGCATATGCATTTGGGTTGGAGGAGATAGGGGATGAACTCCACGGTTTAGGGGAAGATAGGGGATGGACCTCTAAACCGGAATTGTTGGGAGGAGATAGGGGATGGACTCCATTAGCATCACTTTTATGTGTGCTTATTGATAATAGAAATATTTCTATTTATTGTCGATATGATACATCACCAAAATGTGTATCAGTTGGGAAGTATGGAAGTGAATTTGATTGTGATTGATATAATACCAACATGTGTATTCGTTATGTTAGGTTTAACTTGAATTGTTATTCCTGTTGAATTGGAAGTATTGCTAATAAAAGATGAAACCCCAGTTGAGTTATTTGGCCAGGTTCTGAGCCATAAATGGAAGGTGAATTATGCCATAGACATTGTGTCATAGGCAATGTAGACATTCGTGTCATGAATTTGTAAATTGATTATCCGGTGTTAACCGTGTATCAGATGCTACTGCTTTAGTTAATTCATATGCTTGGTTTAGTATTTCTCTACTGGGCTGTGGCTCACCCTATATGGGAACTTCATTTTCAGGTTCAGGTGGTTTATTACCTCCAAGGACTTAGCTTGTGAGGATTTGGACTCGAAGACTTGTTTTATTTATTTGTTTTTATTTGATACATGTAAACATTCAAGCCTAGGGCTTTATTTGTATTGAGTTAGACTCTTATTTCTTTGTGTCCAAGTGTTGGCTTGGCAAGATGTAAGCCCGTAGGGCATTTATTTTGATGTTACATGTAATGCTTTTATTTAGTAATACTCTGATGGATAATAGAATGTTTCGTTTTTCTATTATTAATGCATGTTAATCTTATATATGATGGGTTTTATTTTGAGGGCGTTACAAAATCCCTCTTTTGAAAATAACACATTTCAAACCCTAACTTTCCAAATCAAACCATCTATACAAATAACTCAATGTCTATGTTAAAGCACATAAGAATGAGTAAGAATCCCTACCTTAAATTCGGAGCCCAAAGGTAGGGGATGAAAAAATCTGAAGTGCTCCAAATCAAGAAATTCTCAGATCAAAAGATAGCCTTCGACAAACTCAACACTTTTTGTAAAGGCTCAAGGGTAGGAGATCACTCTAACTAGATCAAATCTAAGAGAGAATGTGAGGTTTGAGAGAGAGGAGCTCTCCAATGGAGGTTTTGAAGAATTAGGAGAGAGAAAGAAAATGAAAAAGTGATCCAAAAAGTTGAATCCTGAAGTGATATACCAGTCGCCCCGCTCGAGCGTAGAAACCCCCGCTCGAGCGTCAGACACAGACTCACGCTCGAGCGTCAAAAGCGCCGCTCGAGCGTCGATTGCACACCTGCAGAAGTTTTGCAGACATGGTCCCCGCTCGAGCGTCAAACTCCCGCTCGAGCGTACGAAGACCTGCAGACAAAAGTACCAGGAGATAGAAATTCACGCTCGAGCGTCAAAACGCCCGCTCGAACGGAGAAGCAACAACAAAGTGCCCGCTCGAGCGTCAAAAGCCCCGCTCGAGCGTGAAGGCCAAATTCTGGGCATCAACTTTTGGTTTCAAAGCACAACCAACTTGTTTCAAACCTGTCCAACACAACCCAAGACTCAAATACAAGGAGTAAAGGATGGAAATGAGAATAAGACAACAACACAACCACGGAACCTAGTCCGGAATACAATATACAAAGGAAGGGAAAACCGGGATCACTATAGCATTGGATCGATGCACTCGTTGTGCTCGACGAAATTACTCACCGAGATCTCTTGATTCAGGGGATTCACTTTTCATACAGGTGATTCTTATTTTGATCTTTAAGCCCTCAATTGAAGAAGTTGAGATGAATAGTGAAGTGAATTGTTTTAGTATGGGGCAAAAAGATGATCTCTTTGTTGGTTTTGGGGGTTGATTGGACATATTCTAAGTACTGTTTATTTTGAAGCTGTGAGTGAGTTTTTTTGTCCTTGATTTCCTTCTCTATTTGGGTTGTTCAGTTTGGAATGAGTATTTGATGTTCCAATTCAAAGTTCATCTATCTTTTTGTGGGGAACTGTTATGACAGAACAAACAAAAACGAGAAAGTAAAACAAGCAATCATACAAGAACACGAACATATATGTGGTTAGAATATAAACCCACGTCCATAGGCGAAGAAGGACAGGGGCTTTACTATCAAAAGAAGGAGTAAATAAAAAAGAAATGGTTCTCTCTTCAAGATCTGCATATCAAGAAACGGGGTCAGATTAGTTGGATAGAGTGGGTGGCAAACTGGTTATAAACACAACCGGTTAGAATACGAGACAATCTCAACATGAACAAACAAAATCATGAAGAAATGAATGCCCCTTGCAATATGTCATTGTGCTCACTGTCATGTCAAGCTTCTTGAACTTATTGCATTGCATTTTTCGACATTACCATTGACAAATGAAGGTGGAAATCTGTTTTCCTCACCGTGAAGAGTCATTGAATTATTACCAGTGCCATATATGTATTCATGAGCTAAACAAAAAATTGTTACTATACCTTTTGTACTATGAAAAGCTATGAAGCACGGATACTCCGAAATGGCCCCTATATGCGTATCGGATACAGATAAACATCCGATACGCTGAGATATGTATCAGAAACGGCAAAGAAGTATCCCATTTATTTTTTTATTTTTTTTTGAATTTTAAATACGTCAATACACAAGGATACTTCGAAGATATGCTTAGAATACTTTTGGGATAAGGCAGGACGAAAAAATAATTTTAAAAACTTGTAATGGGGTCAAAGTGTAAAATAACAAAAGCTATCTAAAATAAAACAAAAAAAATCAAACAAACGAATCCTAGCTGTCGTCGTCTATATCGAACAACAACTATCGAACAATAGCAATAACTCTGAGTCTCTATTGTGATTCACGAACAGTAGCAACTCTGAGTTGTCATCGTCGATCAAGGTTCGTCCTCTCTCACTCTTGCTCTCACTCTCACTCTCACTCTCACTCTCATTCTCTCTTGCTTTTGCTCTGTCTCTCTTTCTCTCTCTCTCTCTTGCCCGTTCGTTCTCACTCTCACTTTTCTGTCACTCGATCTCAGTCCCTCTCTCTCTCTCTCTCCCTATCCCTCTCGCTGAATCTCACACACTCTCTCTCTCACTGTACTAACCCCTTTAAATTTCTCTCTCTTTTTTTTTTTTTTGCAGCTAAGCTAAGCTAAGCTAAGCGACTAGTACCCATTTTTTATTTCTTCAAAAGACAACATCAAGGAGCCTTGTAAGGTATTTTTTTTTTTATCATTGAAAGGGTAAATTCCCCCCCCCCCCAATTTGAATTGCATTATGGTTGTTATGGTTGATGCTATATTGTTGGAATTGCTGAATTTTTTTTGACGTTCATGCCAAAAGACAACTACATTAATGTTTTGTTTTATTTCTTTTCCAAATTTATAAATTTTAAGAAATGAGTTCGGGTGCAGGAAGTTTAGGTTCAACAAGTGGTACACTAATGAAAGAAGATGATCATGCTCCTCTTTGGTGTTATATTACAAAAATGGAAAAAATGAGGTGGTACTACCAAGTTTAAATGCAATTACTATCAAAATGAGTACAAGGGGTCATACTTTAGGGTCAAGGTACATTTGTTAAAACTTTCTGGCCATGGGATTAAAGTGTGCCCTAAAGTGACTCCTCCACACCTTATTGAAATGCGAAGGAAAATTGAAGAAGCCGAGAAGAGGTTAAAGATGTCTATGCCTAAAAAAGTTCCTTTACCATCTTCCACTTGCCAATCTACTTCAACAGGTCCAGGGCCTTTAGATACCAGAGGATTTAGGATGGAGGGGTATGAGCCAAGAAAAAGAAACGTTGTTGGAACTTTTGCTCTAGAAAAGGCATTCAACCATGTTATTCAGGAAAAATTGCATTCTTAGATTGCTCGCATGTTTTATTCAACGGGGTTACCTTTTCATTTATCATGGAACACATATTATGTTAGTGCTTTTCAATTCGTTGCCAACAATCCAATTCCTGATAATGTACCACCTGGTTATAACTTGTTAAGGACTACATTGCTTCAAAAGGAAAATGGCTAATGTAGAGAGGTTTTTGGAGCCAACTAGAGCATCATGAAAGGAAAATGGGTTGAGTATTGTTTTCAAATGGATGGACTGATTCTCAAAGAAGGCCCCTTATTAATTTTATGGGAGTATCAGAAGCTGGGGCAGTGTTCTTGAAAGCTGTTAATTGTGAAGGTGAGCCCAAAGACAAGTTTTTTTTTTTTTTTTATTCTAACCTAATTAGCCAAGCAATTGAAGAAGTTAGACATCAGAATGTCATTCAAGTCATTACAGATAATGCTCCCGTGTGTAGTGCAGTTGGTTTACTCATTGAAAGTAAGTACCCGAATATCTTTTGGACACCATGTGTAGTTCACACACTGAATCCTGCTCTTAAGAATATTTGTGCTCTAAAGGAAACAAGTGGTACTTCTTTTACTTATGATGAATGTCACTAGATCACATTTTGTGTTGATGATGTGATGTTTATCAAAAACTTCATCATGAACCATTCCATGCGGCTAGCTATTTTCAATGAATTCATACCCTTGAAGTTGCTTGCTGTTGCGGACACACGTTTTGCATCTGCCATTGTCATGCTCAAAAGGTTTAAACTTATAAAGAGTGGCCTCCAATCAATGGTTATTAGTGACCAGTGGATTTCTTACAAAGAAGACGATGTTGGGAAAGCAGCATCTGTGAAGGAAAAATTATTGAATAATGTGTGGTGGGATAAGATTGATTACATTTTGTCTTTTACATTGCCTATCTATGAGATGCCTAGGTTTTGTGACATTGACAAACCATGCCTTCACTTAGTCTACGAAATGTGGGACACCATGATTGAAAAGGTGAAGGCAAGCATCTTTAGGCATGAAGGGAAGCTAGATGATTAGGAATCAATCTTTTATTCCGTTGTGCACAATATACTAGTTGAGAGGTGGGCCAAAAGTAACACTTCTCTTCATTGCCTTGCACATTCTTTGAATCCGAGGTAATAACTAATTCATACTCTTACTAATTAGATTTCTTTGTTCACATTTGTCTTTTAATATGAATAACATAATTTAATTTTGAAACTTTCTAATGTTGTAATCTAGGTATTATAGTTCAACGTGGCTTAATGAAAATCCCCTCATAGGGATGAAGAAATTTCAAGTACGAGAAACAAGTGCTTCAAGAAATGCTTTCCAAATTTAGAGGAGAGACGGGTTGTAATTGTGGAATATGCCAAGTTTTCAAGAGGTTTGGATATGTTTGGAGATTTTTACTCAAAGATTGATAGAGGAGTATTGGATCCACTTATTTGGTGGTTTACACAAAGGTCTCCTGCTTCTATGCTTCAATCTGCAGCATTAAAATTGCTTGGCCAGCCATGTTCCTCATCATGCTATGAAAGGAATTGGAGCACCTACTCCTTTATTCACTCCATGAAAAGAAACAAAATGACACCACAATGTGTTGAAGATTTGGTTTTTGTGCAAAACAATCTTCGTCTCCTATTAAAAAGAAATCGACAGTACATTGAAGGAGAAACCAAGTTATGGGATGTTGGTGGAGATGCTTTTGATTCATTGGAGGGTGCAGGCTTACCTGAAATTGCAAGTCTTTCTCTTGATGAACCAGATATGGAAGCTGTGATATTCACTGATGAAGGGAAACAAGTTGAAGCTATTGACCTTAAAGACTCTTAACTTTATAGGAATCTTTCTTTGTTATCAAGTTGTCTTTCGCTTTTGGTTTTATTTGTATACATACTACATTACTAAAAATTATAAAAATAATATTTTTTACGAACGTATCCCAGTCATACTCGTATCCTAGTTTTTCAAATTTTGCCATATCACCGTATTCGTATCGTATCGTACTCATATCCTGTATCCGTATCTGTGCTTCCTAGATGAAAAGTCATTAGTGATTGGTTTCTTATGGATAAAACTTAGTGAGATGGAGTACATATGTAGACTACAATATATGTTTTCGATTGACCTACCATGTGTTTTTTTGTTGGCTGGGATTGTAATGCCCTCAAATTAAATCCATAAATCATACATTTATGACATTCATAGATATAAGAGAATAAAGCCTATTTCCACTCATCAGAGTATTCATTACAAAAGTATTACATGTTGACAACAAAAGTAAATGCCCTACGGGCTTACAACTTTCCAAGCCAACACTTGGTTACAAAAAGAGAGTACTAACTCAAAACACATTAAGCCCATGGCTTGAATTTACATGTAATACCAAAAAGAGAACAACAAAAGATCTATCAGCCTCAAGCCTCCCAAGCTACGTCCTTGGAGGTGGCATATCACCTGAACCTGAAAATGATGTCCCATAAAGGGTGAGCCAAAGCGCAGTAGAGATATGCTAAACCAGATATGAGCAATAACTAAAACATTAGCATTTGATAGATGGTTAACACATATAAACCAATTTACAATACTTTTCAATCCAACATCAAGTACATCCATCTTTCATTTCAATTTCCTTTACTTATACAGTTTCGATTCATATTCATGGCTCAGAACCTGGCCAAATAATTCGATGAGGCTATAACTCATGTTAAAACACTTATATACTTCACAATTCACATGAGACTGCAGCTCATATTAAAACACTTCCATACTTCACAATTAATACACATATTCGCTGTATTAATGGAGTCCATCCCCTATCTCCTCCCAAACAGGTTTGAGAGTCTATCCCCTATCTCCTTCTCAAACCATGGAGTACATCCCCTATATCCTCCCAAACAATACACATATACAATGTATTTAAACACTTATCATATACAATGATCAATCAATACACAAATTCGATGTCTTATTCCAACCGTCATATTCAATGACATAACCAGATGATTAGTTTTCAGTTTTCCCTAATCAACAGACAGTGTCTACAACAATCAAGACTATCCTCCACCGATAGCCCAAAGCAGTTATCTCTAAACGGATAATCAATTTATCAAACAAATAAAATAACAACATTTTCATAGGTGAGTGATTAATTTATCCAACTACACCAATCAACTTCATAATTTCCCAATTTTCCAATTTCCAACTCAATTTCATATGTCCCAAATTAATTATCCAAATTAATTATTCAACATAATTAGGGCATTTTCCCCTTTTTTTAAATGACAACCCTAAGGTTCAATTTCATAAATTTAACAACAATAATATCCCTTTCCAAGGTCTCACATACCCATGGGATTTAACATTTGAAAAACCCCTCTTTTAATATCAATCTCAAAACCCTAACTTTCCCAAATTACCAAACACTACCATCTAATCAAAATGACTAAAACTTATGTCAAAAACTCATAAGAAGGAGTAGGGTATCCCTACCTCGAAATTAGAAGCCCAAAGGATTGATGAAGAAAACTCAAAGTGCTCCAAACCAAGAGATTTTCAGATTAAAGTGAAGCCCACGCCACCCTCTATCTTTCTTACAAAGGGATTAGGGTAGAAACACTCTAGAAGTAGATGAAATCTTAGAGAGAAGGTATGTAGAGAGAGGGAGCAGCCGGATCTAGGGTTTGAAGAAAATAGAGATGAAAAAGTGAAGTGTAATCCCGCTGCTGCCAACTGATATATTCGAGGCTCGCTCGAGCGAAGGAACGGTCGCTTGAGCGACCAGACACAAAGATACCTCGCTCGAGCGCACAAAGCCTCGCTCAGCCAACAATACAAAGCTTCAGGTCTGCAACCCAGAAGCACGCTCGAGTGAAGAAACCCAAAACATATAGCTCGCTCGCTCGAGCGAAGGAAAGCTCGCTCGAGCCAAGAAACTCAACCTTCAGGTCCAAAACTAGACGCAGACGCACGCTCGAGCGCAAGACTTCTCGCTCGAGCCACCAGACACAAAACTCAACTCTCGCTCGAGCGAAGGATCTAAAAAAGCTCGCTCGAGCAACAAAGGCCTCGCTCGAGCGAAGGCCCCAAAATCTGGGCAGCAACTATTTGTTTCAAAACACACCCAACCTGATACAAACCTGCCCAACACATCCTAAAACTCATATATCAAGAATTAAAGGACAGAAACAAGATATAAACAAAACCAACTCCACGGAACCTAGTCTGGAATACAATAATCAATGGGGAAAACCGAGATCGCTATAACCTCCCCCCCTTAAAGAATTTCGTCCCCGAAATTAGTTATAAGTTTCAAAAACAAGATTTCTCAATTCTCGACAATATTACAATTCAATATTCATCAACTTGACCCATTACCGGTCATTCCACCTCTTCTCAAAAGAGCAAAACACAATATAACCCAACATGCATTATCAACATGCATCTCTTTAAGATTTATCAACTACAACATGCATATTTCATGCTTCTCAAAACATATTCAATGTTTACATTCATATTTTTATTTCTAAAACATTATTAACATATACAATGTTAAAATAAACTTCCATATCCGAACCATATTCAATGGTTATAACATTTCCACAATCTAAAACATATACAATGTTTCCAATTTAACAATATTACAAAATTTTCAACACATGGTTAAACATTAACAAACAAGTCCGGATATTTCTCATGGACATCCAACTCACGTTCCCAAGTGGCTTCCTCCACTCCGTGATGTTTCCACAAAACTTTTACCAAGGGTATCGTCTTGCCTCGCAAGACTTGATCCCGCCTATCCAAGACCCGCACCGGTCTCTCCTCATACGAGGCCTCTTCATCAACCTCTAAGTCAGTCCAATCCAATACATGTGACAGATCCGGCTCGTACTTCGAAGCATACTAACATGAAACATGTCATGTACTCGGACAACTAAGGCGGCAAAGCTAAACGGTAGGCAACCTCGCCAATCCTCTTAAGGATCTCGAAAGGGCCAATAAACCGAGGGGATAACTTCCACTTTTCCCAAACCTCATCAAACCCCACCTAGGTGATATTTTCAAGAAGACATGATCACCCACCTCAAATGCCAAAGGCCTCCGTCTACGGTCGGCATAACTCTTTTAGCGACTCTGGGCTGTAACAAGCCTCCTACGGATAAACTCAACTTTCTCCGTCGTTTCTCGCACCAACTCCGGGCCCAACAAAGGTGCATCACCCACCTCGGCCCAACACACTGGGGATCTACACGGTCGGCCATACAAGGCCTCAAATGGTGCCATACCGATACTCGATTGGAAACTGTTGTTGTAGGCAAACTCCACTAACGGCAAGTGCCTCTCCCACGACCCACTAAAGTCAAGGACACAACCTCGAAGCATATCCTCAAGGATCTGAATAGTACGCTCAGACTGCCCGTCAGTCTAAGGATGATAAGCCGTGCTAAAGGTCAACCTAGTGTCCAAGGCACTCTACAAACTCTGCCACAACCTAGCAGTAAAACGTGGATCTCTATCTGAGACGATCGATAATAGGACCCCATGCAACCTCTCTATGTCCCGAATATACAAGTCGGCAAGACGATCTACCGAATCTCTCACGCGCATAGGGATAAAGTGCGCCGACTTAGTCAACCGGTCCACAACCACCCAAACAACATCACTACCCCGTTGAGTCCTCGGAAGACCTACAATGAAGTCCATCGTAACATGCTCCCACTTCCACTCGGCAATAGGCAAGGGTTGCAACAAACCCGCTGGCCTCTGATGTTCGGCTTTCACTTGCTGACAAATAAGGCACTTAGATACAAAAACTGCCACATCTTTCTTCATCCCCCGCCACCAAAACTGGTGACCCAAATCACGATACATCTTAGTGCTCTTGGATGCACCGCAAGGCGTGAATGGTGAAACTCTTGGAGTACTTCCTCTCAGTAAGACTCCGGCACAAACAGACGGTCTCGGTACCTCACACTCAGGTTAGGGTACACAGTCAAACCCTTCTCAACCTTCCCACTAGAGATCTTTCCCGGAGGGATTCTACCTCAAGGTCACTTTTCTGTGCTTCTAACACTCGACTCACAAGTGTAGGCTGCGCAACTACAAAAACAAGGCCGCAGCCTCAACAGATTCACCAGAAGCAAATCAAACTCGCCAAGTGCACCCAACATCTCCCACTCTCGGATAGCTATACAAGGACATCACTAATGGATTTCCTACTAAGGGCATCGGGCACAACATTGGCCTTCCCCGGATGGTAATGCAACTCGAAGTCATAATCCTCAATAAACTCCATCCACCTCCTCTGCCTCAAATTCAAGTCCTTCTGTGTAAACAGATATTTCAGACTCTTATGATCCGAGAACACCTCGAATCTCTCACCATAAAGGTAGTGCCTCCAAATCTTCAAGGCAAAAATTACAGCTGCTAACTCTAGGTCATGTGTAGGGTAATTCCTCTCGTGTATTTTCAACTGCCGCGAGCCATAGGCTACCACTTTCCCTCTCTTGCATCAACACACAACCCAAACCCTCTCGTGAAGCATCACAATATACTGCATAACCCAAACCTCTCTCCTGAATAATCAACACTGGAGCGGTGGTAAGTCTAACTTTCAACTCTTGGAACGACTTTTCACAAGTCTCTCTCTACACAAATTTGGCCCCTTTCCGTGTCAACCTAGTCAACGGTGAAGCTAGCTTAGAAAAATCCTTCACAAACCGGCGGTAATACCCAGCTAATCCCTGAAAACTGCGGATCTCAAAAACACTCTTAGGCTGTGCCCAATCTTGCACTGCCTCAATCTTGGATGTATCAACAGACACCCCTTCCCCAGAAACTACATGGCCTAAGAACTTAACCTCTCTTAGCCAAAACTCACACTTCCCAGACTTAGCATACAACTTATGGGCTCTAAGCAACTCAAGCACCACTCTCAAGTGTTCCTCGTGCTCCTCCTCCGAAGGTGAATAAATCATAATGTTGTCCACGAAGACGACCACAAAACGATCTAAGAACTCCCAGAATATTGGGTTCATCAAATCCATAAACACTGTCGGTGCATTGGTGAGCCCAAAAGGCATCACCAGAAACTCATAGTGGCCATACCGCATACGGAATGCCGTCTTCAGGATATCTTCCTCCCTGATCCTCAACTGATGGTAACCCAATCTCAAGTCTATCTTAGAGAAACAACGGGACCCTTTCAACTGGTCAAACAAATCATCAATACGAGGCATAAGGTACTTATTCTTAACCGTAGCCCGATTCAATTTCCGGTAATCAATACAAAGTCTTAAAGCCCCATCTTTCTTCTTAGTAAAGAGGGCCGGTGCTCCCCATGGCGAAGTACTAGGGCGAATAAAGCCCTTATCTAGCAACTCTTGGAGTTGAATCTTCAACTCACTCAATTCGGCTGGGGTAAAACGATATGGTGCCATGGAAATTGGCACTGTGCCGGGCACTAAATCAATATAAAACTCCACCTCTCTATGAGGTGGCAAAGTAACAAGATCATCGGGAAAGACGTCCGAGTACTCACAAACCATCTGGGTAACTCAATCTGGATCTCATCACACTCAACTACTCATAAAGCTAGAGAGAAGACCACTAAGCTCACTCCGCCCTCGCGAATCATACACTGGTGGCAAAACAACTACCAACCCGATCCCCCAAGAAGTGGAAACAATCCCCGCTCAAGGTACATACAATGACCCTCTGGCAGTAACAATCAATAACAGCCCGGTATGACGATAACCAGTCCATATCCAAAATCACATCGAAACCCGACATAGCCATAACTACAAAAGAAAATGAAGCCGGCAGTCGGCGACCTCTATATCACAGCCTGACACCCTTGTTTCAAAATCAACTCACCCCCAACAGGTGATACAACACAAATAGGAGAAGCTAACTGTGCCAACTCCAACCCCAAAACAGATGCAAATGCAGCAGATATAAAGGAATGGGATGCACCCGTATCAATCAACACATTGGCAACCAAGTTGCAAAAAAAAAGGTACCTCTCACAACAGATGGAGCCAGTACTAGATCCTGCGCGGTAACAGCATGCACGCACCCTGAAGGTCTCTGATCTACCTGCTCACCTCTCGGAGCAAAAGGCTGCTGTACAGACTGAGACGATGAGGCTCCATGATTGGCCCTCGAGGCCTGAACAGACTGAGCTGGTTGATAACTCTGCCTCGACCCAGATACACCAGATGTGCCACTCAACTGCGGGCAAAACCTCTTCAGGTGCCCCACCTGACCACACTGGTAATAAGAAAGTGGTTGACCTCTGCCCTGACTCTGAGGTCGAGCCGAAGATGAAGCTGCTCTCTGACCTCCTCCCCTCTGCAAGCAAGCTGGAGACTTGTGGCCCAGCTGACCACATTTGTAACAAGTAACGTCTCCCTGACTGCCTCTCCCAGAGCCTGAACTCGGCACTGGAAAGGTAGATCTCACAAAAGCACCCGAGGGATTGCTGAGGGTTAGAACCCCTCTGCCTCCTTCCATCCCCCTAGCCATCCTGACTCCTCTTGGAGCCCCTCAACCTCTCCTCCTCTCATGCATAATAATCTCCATATGGGCCGCAGCATCCATAAGGCGCCCATACTCCCGAGTCATAGACCCCGCAACTCTCATCTTGAGGCCGTGCCTCAAATTCTTCTCAAACTCAAGACAACGACGTTCCTCAGACGCCACCAGCTCAGGTGCAAACCTAGACAAACTGGTAAATGCGGCCTCAAACTCGGCCACTGATGAACTCAGCTGCTTGAGCTGACAAAACTGATCCCTCAACTTCTCCCTGACAGCGAGAGACAGAAACTTCTCCTGAAAGGCACCAACGAACGCTCCCAAGTCCCACCAATATGGCCCCGCACAAACTTCCACCACTGACCCGCGTCTCCCTTCAGCTGGAAAGACGCCAAGGTCACCTTCAATGCCCCGTCTTCGATGCCAAGCATCTCAAACGTCTTCGTCATCTGCTCAAGCCACTCATCAGCCTTAAGTGGCTCTCTCGGATCCCCCAGAAACTCATCCGGATTAGACCGGAAAAACTCCCTCTTTAGAAAAGAAGGCCCTGCCTCAGTAACATGGGCCTGGACTTGGTTCTCAGCTCTGAGAATGTCCATGGGTTCCCTCAATGCTCCTGCTATCTCGCGGGCTAAGGCGCCCATGGCCTGCTGACCTACTGGCTCGGCCACATTGGCCTGACCAACACCCTCCTGCTGCGCCGGAATCTCATCCGGTATAGGCACCTTCTGCCTCTTAGGCCTACTACGCCTAACATCACGTCCTCGTCCTAACATCCTGATAATGGTAACGAAAACGTTAACACATTCACAAATGTGCCGAAGCTATCTCACTCACGTCCTAAAGCATTGGACAACAGTAATTCATTCAACGTAAGCACATAATCATATAAGCACTTACGAATTTCATTTTCGGATAATGACAGTCCCGAGGCGTTACTATAGCTCCAATTAGAAACAACATTGATTAAGTGCTTTTCCAACAAGACTCTCAGAAACCCAAGGATCTAATCAACATCCTAGAAACTACATTCCGTACCAATGTAGCCACATAAACAAGTTATCACATAAATACATAACATTACACCTAAGTCTCTAACAAGCGAGACAAACCCATTGTGGTGCTAACCAGTTCCCACGTATCCAAAGTATTCAAACCCGGTACGCTCTGATACCAAGTTGTAACGCCCTCAAAATAAACCCATAAATCATACATTTATGACATCCATAGATATAAGAGAATAAAGCCTATTTCCACTCATCAGAGTATTCATTACAAAAGTATTACATGTTGACAACAAAAGTAAATGCCCTACGGGCTTACAACTTTCCCAGCCAACACTTGGTTACAAAAAGAGAGTACTAACTTAAAACACATTTGCCCATGGCTTGAATTTACATGTAATACCAAAAAGAGAACAACAAAAGATCTATCAGCCTCAAGCCTCCCAAGCTACGTCCTTGGAGGTGGCATATCACCTGAACCTGAAAATGATGTCCCATAAAGGGTGAGCCAAAGCCCAGTAGAGATATAAACCAGATATGAGCAATAACTAAAACATTAGCATTTGATAGATGGTTAACACATATAAACCAATTTACAATACTTTTCAATCCAACATCAAGTACATCCATCTTTCATTTCAATTTCCTTTACTTATACAGTTTCGATTCATATTCATGGCTCAGAACCTGGCCAAAAAATTCGATGAGGCTATAACTCATGTTACAACACTTATATCACAATTCACAAGACTGCAGCTCATATTAAAACACTTCCATACTTCACAATTAATACACATATTCGCTGTATTAATGGAGTCCATCCCCTATCTCTCCAAACAGGTTTGAGAGTCTATCCCCTATCTCCTCTCAAACCATGGAGTACATCCCCTATATCCTCCCAAAACAATACACATATACAATGTATTTAAACACTTATCATATACAATGATCAATCAATACACAAATTCGATGTCTTATTCCAACCGTCATATTCAATGACATAACCAGATGATTAGTTTTAGTTTTTCCCTAATCAACAGACAGTGTCTACAACAATCAAGACTATCCTCCACCGATAGCCCAAAGCAGTTATCTCTAAACGGATAATCAATTTATCGAACAAATAAAATAACAACATTTTCATAGGTGAGTGATTAATTATCCAACTACACCAATCAACTTCATAATTCCCAATTTTCCAATTTCCAACTCAATTTCATATGTCCCAAATTAATTATCCAAATTAATTATTCAACATAATTAGGCATTTTCCCCTTTTTTTAAATGACAACCCTAAGGTTCAATTTCATAAATTTAACAACAATAATATCCCTTTCCAAGGTCTCACATACCTATGGGATTTAACATTTGAAAAACCCCTCTTTTAATATCAATCTCAAAACCCTAACTTTCCCAAAATTACCAAACACTACCATCTAATCAAAATGACTAAAACTTATGTCAAAACTCATAAGAAGGAGTATGGTATCCCTACCTCGAAATTAGAAGCCCAAAGGAGTTGATGAAGAAAACTCGAAGTACTCCAAACCAAGAGATTTTTAGATTAAAGTGAAGCCCACGCCACCCTCTATCTTTCTTACAAAGGGATAAGGGTAAAAACACTCTAGAAGTAGATGAAATCTTAGAGAGAAAGTATGTAGAGAGAGAGGGAGCAGCCAGATCTAAGGTTTGAAGAAAATAGAGATGAAAAGTGAAGTGTAATCCCGCTGCTGCCAACTGATATATTCAAGGCTCGCTCGAGCGAAGGAGTGGTCGCTCGAGCGACCAGACACAAAGATACCTCGCTCGAACGCACAAAGCCTCGCTCGAACCAACAATACGAAGCTTCAGGTCTACAACCCAGAAGCACGCTCGAGCGAAGAAACCCAAAACATATAGCTCGCTCGCTCGAGCGAAGGAAAGCTCGCTTGAGCCAAGAAACTCAACCTTCAGGTCCAAAACTAGACGCAGACGCACGCTAGAGCGCAAGACTTCTCGCTCGAGCCACCAGACACAAAACTCAACTCTTGCTCGAGCGAAGGAACCTGGCTCGAGCGAAGGATCTAAAACAAAGAGGTCGCTAAGCAACAAAAGCCTCGCTCGAGCGAAGACACCAAAATCTGGGCAGCAACTATTTGTTTCAAAACACACCCAACCTGATACAAACCTACCCAACACATCCTAAAACTCATATATCAAGAATTAAAGGACAAAAACAAAACCAACTCCACAGAATTTGAGTCCGTAATACAATAATCAATGGAGGAAAAACCGGGATCACTATAACTTCCTTTTCTTTTGTTGTTTGGGTTATAAACTTCATGAGGTCAGATCCATAGTTGAATTTATGATTTGTGAGGGATTCAAGTTGTACACCTCAAGCGATTGTGCCTTTGACAATTTATGGGAAGTTGGTTCTAGAAACATGGTTCATATAATGGCTGAAACAACCTAGATGAGGTACAAGTATGGGGGTGGAGGTTGCGACGGTGAGACAACCGCGAAGGTGGTAGCCAAACAACCTGGGCGGCGACCTAACCCCTCTATTCTCTTCTCCGACTGCTAGAGGAACACACACATATGGACAAAAAAACCCCAAAAAAATAAGAAGAAGAGAGAAAACCCAGATTGGAACAAGAAAGTGAAGGAGAGGTGGAAGGGGGGTCGCGGTGGTGGGAAGGTGGTCGCCGGTAGAGAGGCACTAGAATGGGTGCCGGAGATGGGGATGGTTGGGGGTGGTGGCGGTGGTGGTGGATTTGGTAGAGAATTAGTGTTTGAAAAACTAAAAGGGTGTAAAGATAAATGAAAGTAGTAGGGATGAAGATATTTTTTTTATTATGAAGAGTATAATGAGAATTTTGAATTTTTAGGAACAGTGTAATTAAAAAATGAGTGTATTGAGTTAGAATAGAATTACCCTTTCTTATTTGAGGCAAGTTTATGAACGGTTTAAAATAATCAAAAAGTTAAAAAATCAACACGAACAAAGTCAATTATATATATATGAGAAAGACTATGGTGCATACCCTTTAAAAGGTGTGTACGTATGTATAAATAAATAAAATTATATAATTTTATATTTTCTGAGTCATAACTAAAAAATATTTTTAAAAAAAGAATCATAATCAAACAACTGTGAAACATAATTAAATATTTCATGAATCATAACTAGAGAAGAAAATTGATCATAAGTGAAACATAATTAAATATTTCATGAGTCATAACTAAATTGATCATAGGCGAGATTAGATCAAAAGCCCCAAGTTTGAATTTTTATTTTTGACCAGCCTTCACTCTTTTGCCCTTTTCTCTTTCCATACTTTGAATTTGAATGTGAGGCTGGAACCATTGGAAAGCTTGTTTCCGGGGCTTCGATTTGGACACAAGAACCACCTAAAATGGAGTCCAAACGAGAGAGTTATGCTTGTTTCAATTTTGAGTTTCTGTGTTGAAAGCATGATCGCTCGAGCGAGACTTTCTTCGCTCGATCGAAGAGTGCGTTTTTCAGAACCTGAGAGCTTCTTTTCCACGCTCGAGCCAAGCTTCCTTCGCTCGAGCGACCAGCTCGCTAACAGACATTATAAATCGACTTTTTGGCCCAAAAACTTTACTTTTCATTCTCTCTTCTTCTCCCCTCCTCCATGTCTGAAAACCTAGCCCTCAAAACTTTGATTTCATCTATTCTTATCAACAATCCACCACGGATCTTGCATCAAAGATAAAGAACAAGTGAAGATCAACATTTTCAACCGACTGGATTTTGAATTTTCGAAGTGATGCTCTTGATCTAGCGTCCTTGCTTTCAATCTTGAGGTAGGGAGTTCTCTTAGCCTTGAATGCTTATGATTCAAAGCGATTTTGTTGATATTTTGGGATTTTGAGTTGATTATGGGTTAGAAACATTAATGGCTTGTTGTTTATTCACAATGGGGTTTTCACTCAAATTTTCAAAGGATGTTGAATGTTGTTAGCTTTGATAAATAGTAATTGATGATTTGAGGATGTAACTAAGAAAGAGGAAAACCCCCAATTTCTTTAAAACCCTAAGTTTGAAATGTTGAGTAAAATGGGGATTTTGAACTAATTGATAGTTTTATGTTAAAATTGACATTAAATATGTATTGGAATATATGAAACTATGAAATGGGTAAATCCTAATAATTTGATGGAACTAGTGTGGGGATAGAAGTTGTGGATTAAATCATTTTGAAACTTTAGCTTGGGAGTTTAATGGAAATGAGATAACTTACTTAAGTAACGTTTATAAGTGGAATTTGAGTCGTATTGAGTTGATATTCACATGATGTTGGAACAAAGGAGAATTTGGTATTGATGTTGCTATATGAGATGACTATGGAAATTGTTGAGCTTGCCTTGTTTATGTTCCATGTTAATTATTTTTGTAATAATGATTTGAACCTTAGGCAAACTATGATATTGGCAAACCCATTTGCATTGCATTGCATTGTATCTTCATGGTTTTGGGGTCAAGTGTGTTGAGTTAATTAAAATGGGTTATTTTGAAATGTGTTGTGTGTGTTGAGGTGCCCAATTGCCCTTCCGTGCTTATAGGCCAGTAAATGTGGGGGAAAAGTTACAATGATTGATGGGTGTCCAATTGCCCCTCCGTGCTCGATGGCCGGAAAATGTGGAGATGTTTTAAAAATGAAATGGGTGTCCAATTGCCCCTCTGTGCTTGGTGTTCGGTAAATGTGGAGGTGTTCTAAAAGTAAGAGGTGCCCACTTGTCCTACTGTGCTTGGTGACCAGTAAATGTGGGGAGTGTTTGTGACTTCTAATGTGGAAATTAATTATAAAATGATGGTTCATGGTTAACTCAATGGTTAATGAATTGGGTCAAAACTTGGAATACGAAATTGACATGTTATAAATTGATTCTTTTTTTTATAGATAAGTTGTAGGCATGGCATGATATTACATGAACATAATCACTTTGAGCATGCTTATTTGTTGTTAAGTTTATTTCCTACTGAGCGTCAAAGCTCACTCCTTTTTATGGGCTGGATATTCTAAAAATCCAGATATTGAAGGTATGCCATGATAGTGTCGAAAGGCGAATGAAATTCAATGTGGAGCGTCGAAGGGCCTTCAGCCATTGAACTTGTTGTAGAGTTAGGAATTTTATTTGTTTGAATCAAGACTCTTAGTCTTGAAAGGTGTAAGCCCTTGTGGCAATTAAGATGGATATTTTTATATTACCGTGTACTGTAATTTTATTACTTTGAGCTTGACAGGAAATTTATGAGAATCTGATAGATCCCAATTATTGAATTGTATCCCTTTGCTTATTGTTCTTATATTGGGTTGGTAGCGTATCGTGGTGTAAATATCGGGGCGTTACAATAGTCCAATTTTAGTTCAATTTAACATTAAAAAATTGTAAAGTTAATACTGTATGTACCTTACAAAAATATATAAATTTGAACTTTTTACACTAATTAAAATGGTTCGTAACATCTACACCATAAAAATAAAATAAAAAACTACAAAAAAGATTGCAACCAATTTTTTGCAAAACAAAAACTGAATAAAAAATAAAAAAATGAATCTACAATGTGAGGCTACAAATTTTATTTTTAAGACAATTTTAAAAACGCATATGGACTAATAACATTGTTAATCTTCAGATTTAAAATAAATTAAATAATAGTTATTGCCTAACCTTCTTTAAAATCCTACCCGGATACAACTATATCAAAACTACTGATTAAATTCAAAAGCTAAATTTATTTTTATTTTAGATTTTAAAAAATTAAAAAGAATATTTATGAACCTCTGCCTTAGTTACAAATTTATCCAATTATATTAACAACATTAAAAATATCTGTTGACTAAATTTGTTAATTTGAATTAAAAAATAACATACATTGCTCAAGATTTTTTAAATCTTGCTCAATTTCGTGGGTAAATTTGTTGATTTTGAGTTTTAAAAAAATAAATAGATAGTCATTTGTAAAACATTACATAATCACAATCATATTAAATCTATTGGCTATTAAAATCTTTTTAAAAAATAAAATAAAAATTAAAGCATCTATATATTGATTTTGATTTTTGAATTTAAAAAAATTCGAAATACCTATTATGGAACAAAATTTGTTAGTTGGATCCAAAAAAAGTAATGAATTTTATGTACTTTGTAAAATCAGGAAAGTTATTAAATTATTTTTTTGTTAAACTCTTACTTTTTCTTAATTTTACTTTACGGGGACAAAATGAGAAAATTATCATTTTTTAAATACTATTTTATCTCGTGCATAGCACGGGTCACATGCTAGTTATATATATATACATATATGTATGTATATACTAGCGGTGATATCAAAAAAATTAATAACAAAAGTTTTATATAAATAATATAAATAGTTAGACTTTTGAATGTAAAATACGAAAATGAAAAATATTGAAACTCACAATTGGATTTGTTTGAAAATTGACCTTTTTAATAATTTTTTAACTTATTACGAAATCATGCAAAAAAAGTAGGGATAATCTATTAACAACTTGCAATGACTTTTTGACAAAAAGTCACTCTTTCCAAACAGGGCTCACCATTTTACCATAATGGCATGCATTTTATCTATCAATTTTTAAGTTGTCATTAACTACTAGTGTAACTTTCTCTTCCTTTGCTAGAGTAGAAAACTTTGGCGAGTTCAACCAGAGCAACTTCAGCCTAACACAAAAAATTTTAAGAATTGAGTAACATATTTTTTAATTTGGTAAGGGCTTGAGCAACCTGTGATTTTTTATTTATTTTTAGATTGGATGAGCGAAAGAGCAATCTGTGATTGAAAATACCTTTTATTTAATATAGATATAGATAATTATCTAAAGTTGGTCAAGCCATATCATGGGTCATGTTCTAACTCTAACCCTAGACCTGACCAAAAAAAATTGATTGGTCAATTAGTAAAAATATTTTATAATAATCAATTTAAATCGGCTAATATCTATTATATAAATACAATAGATCATAAAAATGTATCGCGAAAGTGAGTGTATAATATGGGTTTAAAATTAGTGAGATGTGAGCCGCACTCACAATAGATGTAAACCATTTTTTTTTTTTTTTGAATAATTTGGTAGATTTTATGGATTTGCCTATTTACCATAGAACTTATTCAAGTGAAATTTTTAAAAATATTTGTAATTATTAATTTGAAGTTCGTACTTAAAAATTCTAAACTTTTTTATTTTTTCAATAGGATTTTGACATGTGTACTTGAAATTTTTTACCATTTGATAAATTATGATTTACAGCTAAAAATAATTTTAAATTATATTTTATTCAAATTTTCTTTGAACTTTATTTTTAAATTTAAAATTAAAAATAGCTTAGACAGCGCTAAAAAAAATTACCATCTAGCTAAAAGATATGGCTAAAATTATTTTTTGACATTTTTTTTTTCTTTCGAATTTGAACGTTAGAAATGGTTAGATAAGTCAATAGTCTTAAATTATATTTATCTTTTTGTTTCAAATATTTCAAAAAATGATTAATACATTGGAAATATATATATATATATATATATATTTATAATTTTAAATTATATAATACTAAAATTAAATTTAGAATTTCATTTTGCGGATTTTCAAATATCAAATTTGATGTGGCTTAGATATGGTTAAATTTATTTATTTGACTTTCTATATATAAATATTTTTCTTAAAATTTAAAATTATTTTGATTCAAATTTTCTTTGAACTTTATTTTTAAATTTAAAATTAAATATAGCTTAGACATAGCTAAAAAAAATTACCATATAGCTAAAATTATTTTTTTGACATTTTATGTGCATTTTTTTATTTTTTTTTAATTTGAAAATTAGATATGGTTAGATAAGTCAATAGTCTTAATTTATATTTATTTTTTTGTTTCAAATATTTGAAAAAATAGTAATATAAATAATATAAATAGTTAGACTTTCATATCAAAAAAATTAATAACAAAAGGTTTATAAAATAGTTAGACTTTTGAATGTAAAATACGAAAATAAAAAAGATTGAAACTCACAATCAGATTTGTTTGAAAATTGATCTTCTTAATAATTTTTTAACTTATTACGGAATCACGTAATGACTTTTTGACAAAAAGTTACTCTTTCCAAACATGGCTCACCATTTTACCATAATGGAATGCATTTTATCTGTCAATTTTTAAGTTGTCACTAACTCAACTACGTAACTTCCTCTTCCTTTGCTAGAGTAGCATACTTTGGCTAGTTCAACTAGAGCAGCTTGAGCCTAACTCAAAAATTTTTAAGAATTGAGTAATATATTCTTTAATTTGGTAAGGGCATGAGCACCCTTGTGATTTTTTTATTTATTTTTAGATTGGATAAGCCAAAGAACAATCTGTGATTGAAAATACCTTTTTACTTCATATAGATATAGATAAATATAGATTATCTAAAGTCGGTCAAGCCATAACATGGGTCATTCTAACTCTAACCCTGGACCTGACCAAAAAAATTGATTGATCAATTAGTAAAAATATTTTGTAATAATCAATTTAAATCGACTAATATCTATTATATAAATACAATGGATCAGAAAAATTTATCGCGAAAGTGAGTGTACAATATGGGTTTAAAATTAGTGAGATGTGAGCCGCACTCACAATAGATGTAAACCATTGTTTTTTATTTTTTGAATAATTTGTTTGGTAGATTTTATGGATTTGCCTATTTACCATAGACTTATTCAAGTGAAATTTTTAAAATATTTGTAATTATTTATAGCAATTCCGGTTTTTCGTCCATTGATTATTGTATTCCGAACTTAGGTTCCGTGGAGTTAGTTTTGTTTATATCTTGTTCCTGTCCTTTAATTCTTGATATATGAGTTTTAGGGTGTGTTGGGCAGGTTTGTATCAGGTTGGGTGTGTTTTGAAACAAATAGTTGCTGCCAGATTTTGGTGTCTTCGCTCGAGCGAGGCTTTTGCCGCTCGAGCGAGCTCCTTGTTTTAGTTCCTTCGCTCGGCCAGGGTTCCTTCGCTCGAGCGAGAGTTGAGTTTTGTGTCTGGTGGCTCGAGTGAGAATTCTTGCGCTTGAGCGTGCGTCTGCGTCTAGTTTTTGGACCTGAAGGTTGAGTTTCTTGGCTCGAGCGAGCTTTCCTTCACTCGAGCGAGCGAGCTGTATGTTTTGGGTTTCTTCGCTCGATCATGCTTCTGGGTTGCAGGCCTGAAGCTTCATATTGTTGGCTCGAGCGAGTCTTTGTGCGCTCGAGCGAGGTTTCTTTGTGTCTGGTCGCTCGAGCGACCACTCCTTCGCTCGAGCGAGCCTCGAATATATCAATTGGCAGCAGCGGGATTACACTTCACTTTTTCATCTCTATTTTCTTCAAACCCTAGATCCGACTGCTCCCTCTCTCTCTACATATCTTCTCTCTAAGATTTCATCTACTTCTAGAGTGTTTCTACCCTAATCTTTTTGTAAGAAAGATAGAGGGTGTCATGGGCTTCACTTTAATCTGAAAATCTCTTGGTTTGGAGCACTTCGAGTTTTCTTCATCAACTCCTTTGCGCTTCTAATTTCGAGGTAGAGATACCCTACTCCTTCTTATGAGTTTTGACATAAGTTTTAGTCATTTTGATTAGATGGTAGTGTTTGGTAATTTTGGGAAAGTTAGGGTTTTGAAATTGATATTAAAAGAGGGGTTTTTCAAATGATAAATCCCATGGGTATGTGAGACCTTGGAAAGGGGTATTATTGTTGTTAAATTGATGAAATTGAACTTTAGGGTTGATATTTGAAAAATGGGGAAAATGCCCTAATTATGTTGAATAATTAATTTGGGAAATATGAAATTGAGTTGGAAATTGTGAAATTGAGGAATTATGAAGTTGATTGGTGTAGTTGGATAAATTAACCACTCACCTATGAAAATGTTATTATTTTATCTGTTTGATAAGTTGATTATCTGTTTAGAGATAACTGCTTTGGGCTATCGGTAGAGGATAGTCTTGATTGTTGTAGACACTGTATGCTGATTAGGGAAAACTGAAACTAATCATCTGGTTATGTCATTGAATATGACAGTTGGAATAATACATCGAATTTGTGTATTGATTGATCATTGTATCTGATAAGTGTTTAAATACATTGTATATGTATATTGTTTGGGAGGAGATAGGGGATGTACTCCATGGTTTGAGAAGAGATAGAGGATGGACTCTCAAACCTGTTTGGGAGGAGATAGGGGATGGACTCCATTAATACAGCGAATATGCGTAATAATTGTGAAGTATGGAAGTGTTTTAATATGAGTTGCAGTCTCATGGGAATTGTGAAGTATGGAAGTGTTTTAACATGAGTTATAGCCTCATTGAATTGTTTGGCCAGGTTCTGAGCCATGAATATGAATCGAAACTGTATAAGTGAAGGAAATTGAAATGAAAGATGGCTGTACTTGATATTGGATTGAAAAGTATTGTAAATTGGTTTATATGTGTTAACCATCTATCAAATGCTAATGTTTTAGTTATTGCTCATATCTGGTTTAGTATATCTCTATTGGCTTTGGCTCACCCTTTATGGGACATCATTTTCAGGTTCAGGTGATATGCCACATTTAAGGACGTAGCTTGGGAGGCTTGAGGCTGATAGATCTTTTGTTGTTTTCTTTTTGGTATTACATGTAAATTCAAGCCAAGAGCTTAATGTATATTTGAGTTAGTACTCTCTTTTTGTAACCAAGTGTTGGCTTGGAAAGTTGTAAGCCCGTAGGGCATTTACTTTTGTTGTCAACATGTAATACTTTTGTAATGAATACTCTGATAAATGGAAATAGGCTTTATTCTCTTATATCTATGGATGTCATAAATGTATGATTTATGGGTTTTTTTGAGGGCGTTACATTATTAATTTGAAGTTCGTACTTAAAAATTTTAAACTTTTTATTTTTTCAATAAGATTCTGACATGTGTACTTGAATTTTTTTGCCATTTGATAAATTATGATTTACAGCTAAAAATAATTTTAAATTATATTTTATTCAAATTTTCTTTGAACTTTATTTTTAATTTAAAATTAAATATAGCTACGACATAGCTAAAAAAAATTACCATCTAACTAAAAAGATATAGCTAAAATTATTTTTGACATTTTATGTTTATTTTTATTTTTATTTTGAATTTGAAAGTTAGATATGGTTAGATAAGTCAATAGTCTTAAATTATATTTATATTTTTGTTTCAAATATTTAAAAAAAAATGAATAATACTTTGGAAATATATATTTTTATAATTTTAAATTATATAATACTAAATTAAATTTAGATTTCATTTTCGGATTTTCAAATATCAAATTAGGTGTGGCTTAGATATGGTTAAATTTATTTATTTGACTTTCTATATATAAATATTTTTTTTAAAATTTAAAATTATTTTGATTCAAATTTTCTTTCAACTTTATTTTTAAATTTAAAATTAAATATAGCTTAGACATAGCTAAAAAATTACCATATTGCTAAAATATTTTTAGACATTTTATTTACATTTTTTTTTTGAATTTGAAAGTTAGATATGTTAGAGAAGTCAATAGTCTTAAATTATATTTATTTTTTTGTTTCAAATATTTTAAAAAATGAATAATATTTTTGAAATATATTTTTTTTAATTTTAAATTATATGAAAATTAAATTTAGAATTTCATTTGAAGGATTTTTAATATCAAATTAGATGTGGCTTTGATATGGTTAAATTTATTTATTTGACTTTTATATTAAATATTTTTGATAAAATTTAAAATTAAAGATACGGTTAAATCTGCAAATAATTTTATATCACTTGTATTTATTAACTGTTAAAATTAAAAAAATTATATTAACATTTTGAGCTTCCCAAAGTTTCTCAGATCAATTTTTTTTTTTGCTCGACAACACTAATTTTATGTAATTTGTATACTCTACACCTAAGAAACACACTACTTGATAAATAATATAGTTACTAAATAGAATTGAAAATGAAAATTATGAAAAATTAATTATTGATTTTTAAAATCTACATATGTAAAATGAATAAATGATACGATTCTTTTTTTTTTAATTTTATTTATAATCTATTTGATACACTTACAATCAATAACAAACTCTAACATTTGAATAATATATGACAAATTGTCGTATTATATGTCTTAGAAATAACAAACGTGCAAAAAATCTTGCACATAGCACTGAGGCCAACAACTATTTACCTTAGAACTTAAAGGAGACATCCATGGTTATCGTCACATATGGGCATGATGTATTGTTGTTCTATTGTTACCAGAAGCCGTATGGACATGGAGATTAAGCTTGAATAAAAGGCACACAAAAAAAAAAGTTTTAAACACCAAATAAAATCTTAATAATCACCATTTGAGAGAGAGAGAGAGAGATTTAAAGAATAGTTATTCTTATAGACATTAATATTTTACATGAATGTAGTAAAATATAAGCCTTTTTTTTTAGGAAGGGATTTAGTAATTCCTACTGCAAAAAAAATAGTTACGTAAAATATATAATATATTTTATTATGGAAATCAATTCCTTAAAGTATGTGTATATTGTTAGGTATAAAATTTTGAAATTTAAATTCCTAAATCATATGTGAATTCAATAGGTGTATTTATATTTACTTAATTTTAGACACAAAAAAAATTTCCCTTTCTAAATCAGTCACCAAATATCCTAACCAATCACGGCATAACACAAGTCGTTCAAAATAATCCCACTATTGGAAACAAATCTCTTGCCGAGGACACACTAGCTGGAAGGCTACAGTACTTGAGGCAGAGCACGATATCATATATCGATATAAATATATAGAGAGGGAAAAAGAAGGTTACCCAGAAATCAGTCCAGGACAATAACAATGGCTGAAGAACAATCCATGAGTGAGTTCTAGAGGAGAGGAGGTCTTTGATCACAGTTTTTTTTTTTAAATTGGTTTTGTTCTGTATTTGCTCATTCATTCAGAGAATGAAGAGGAAACGTACTAATTCTGTGAGCTGGGTCATTAGCAAGGCTCGTATTCATTACCGTAGTAGTACTGGTAAGATCGGCAAAAGAAGAGGGTCCACAACTTTCTCTAATTTTTCCGATGAAGCAAGTTTAGATGTCTTTCCGGTGACGGTGAATGAGGAAGAGAACAACCGGGAAGTGAAGGCTCGTTTCAAACGACAGATGTCATACAATGATCCAACATTTGTTAAGCCGTTTTTCATGAACAGAATCAAACATGGTGACACCATTGTATCCGTTACGGAGAGAGTTCCCATGAGTTTTAGAAAATGGCTTAATAAGTCAAGCAAGAAACAGTGGATTCGGGTCGATACTATAGCAGCTGGTCTTCAGCCTGAGTATCAGAAAGTCTTCAGGTGGGTGTTGTTTTGTTTTTTTTTTAATATTTGATCGATTATTATTTCGATAATATGTAGATTTATTTTTGTCGATATTAATTTGCTCTAACTTGGCTTGGTTGTCTTCAGACAAATAGGTAATGGTTTGAAGGTGATGCTGTTTCGCAATGAATTTCATGGGGAACTTGAGAAAGGAGTCAGAGTCTCAAAAGAAGGAATGGTTAAATTGATGCTTCCCAGCCCAACTTCCATGGACTTCGAAAATGGACTGAAGAAGGATATTGGCGATTTCAAGACCATGGTTCAAATGGTTGAAAAGCTCGGAGGATATAATGGACCGTGTCCACCTGCTCTCGATTTATTATACAAACTCTGTGATGGTGCAACGAAATTGACTGGCAAGGATTTGATGTGTGTTTGCTCTTTCTCTCTTTTCTTCTTTTTCTTATTTTATGTGATTTATTTTTATTTTTATGTTAGTTTATTAAATTTCTGATTGATAAAGTGACAGGGCATATTTCATATATGGAAATGCTGCGTTTTTCGATACTGTGGACATGATTAAATTAATTTTCAAGTTGTGGGATTATTTTGAAATCAACGTACGGCTCTATGAACAAATCGTGAAGTTTGACAGATATCCGGTTGAAATGACGGGATGGATGAATCGATTAAACCATGCCGAATTTGCTGATCTAGCTGACTGTTTCGACGTTAATAGCCATGTGTATATGCAAACGTACGGCCTTGTCAAATTTCATAGGAATTTCTTACTCATTTCGCTGACTATAGGATGGTGAGTGTGGTTAATTAAATTATTTTTTATGCTCTAATTATTTTGGTTTTGTTAATTGTCTGTTGATATTTGAATCTCTAGTTGTGTGGTGCTCGCCGAGTCAAATACGCTATGGAATGTCTCTTCTTTGCGATACCGGACTTTGTTCCAAAGTTTTTTTACATTGCTGCAACTACAGTCAAAGCACGTGAAAAATCATTTATGTAAGCTTATAAAAAAAATTTAGTTGATTACAATTTTAATTCAAGATTTTTCTTGTTTTTTAATAACAAAAACTATTTGATTTTTAGTGAGGTAGATTCGTACACCGGGAAAGTTGTTAGCGCCGAGTTGGTTGGATTTCTTCGGTCGGGAAGGGATGCACTGCCATGATGCGTTTGGATGCACAGCTATGAATTTCAACTCCAGATTTGTATGACATCCTCTGTCTCTCTTGAGTTGGATTTCACTAAACAAATAATGTATCTCAATTTCATAGTTCTTGGTCTTTGAAGACTTGTTTAATTTTCCAGTTTTTACTTTAGTTTTACCTTTTCCAGTTTTTACTTTAATTTTATTGGGGTGTATTTATGCCCGAATAATTTTACAAAATTTTGGTAAGTTATATATGGTCCATATTTTTATTTTCCAATTTCTGCACAGTGAATCATTTTTTAAATTTGAATCTATCTAATTTGGCTAATTTTGTTTATACTTCCATATTTTAATAATATTATGTTCTTTTGCAGCTGTCTTTTTTTCTGTTGCGTCACAACGTAATTGGTAGTGATATTGAGGACGTCCTGTAGAACCTGCATATTCGATGATTTTCTTAATGACAAGATGTTTTTTTTGAGGCCTGAAGTTGTTGGGGACTGCTCATACAACTTAAAGAATGGCCCAGTTCAAGTTTTTCGACATTGTTTTGTAGGAATTTCATTGTTTTTTGTGGTCTGTACTTTAGAAAGTTATGGTTTTATTTATATGCCTGAAGTTATTTGGAGACCTTTTAATTTATAGGTGTTGGCTCTGTTTTGGAATTACTGTTGTGTTGGATTGGTATATATATATATATATTTGAAGCATGTTAAGGACTTCATTCATATTTACTTGGGTTATTCATGACTTCTCAGGATATGGAATTGAGATGCGTTCTTTGTTTAGTTGTTAAATTAAATAAAGCACTAAGACCTTTCTATCTTAGTGGTGCAACATACCTAGTAAATCGAAAAATTGAACCAATCTGACCTCTTTGAGTTGGTTTGGTTTGGTTCGGTGTGTATCGGTTTTGTTTGATTTCTAAGTGTATTGGTTTGCTTTTGGATCTTGAAATCATCAACTCGATAAGATTAGATTGATCTTGGTTTAGGTGTTTCTCAAATCAAACCAACTTGAGAACTGAACCAATATTTTGTATAATTCTATGTATATTGATTTGTTTTCATCTATTTTGTCTATTACAACAGGTTTGATTCTATTTATTTTTTTATCTAGAAGAAATCTAATTCAATTTAATTTGTATTGCTTGCATTTAAGCTTGAGTTGGATTTCACTAAACAAATAATGTATCTCAATTCCATAGTTCTTGGTCTCTAAAGACTTGTTTATTTTAATTATTTTTATTTTTTATTTATAGTGGAATGTCGAATTAACTCGAGCTATATTGAGTTGGGTTGGGTTCGTTCTAGTGGATGATTTCAAAAATTTTAAATTGATAATGACTGTTGATTTTAAATTTAGTACAACTTGAATCAAATCAACTTATGGACACTCCTAATCTATTTTGCTTATTTGTTGATATTGACAAGTGTGATTTTTTTTTTAATAATAAATTTTAATCAAAATTTTGAATTAATTCCTTGACCAATATTTTTGGAGCAGCCTTGTATACAAATAAGATATCAAAATATAGGACATATAAAGCAAAAAATTTTAAAAATAATTAATAAAAATAGCTGTAACAAATAACAAGAAAAATAAAAATTTGACTGAGTCAACCATTTAGGCAAGTGGCAAGTCCTTTAAAATTTCTTGTATTCTTATACATGCAACACTTCAAATGTGATCAACTATGTATCTCCTCTTTTGGAACATTCAGAGATCTTTAATACTTTTTCTCCGGTTATTAGAGTTACATCCATTAGACTGTTGATAGCAGTTGCTGCAATTCATGATGGGGGATTTGGTGATAGCCCCCTCACTATCTAATTTGTCTTTCAAAAGGACAAGAATTATATAAGTACTTTAAAACCCCCTGATATTTTAAAACTTGTTTCTTTTACTATATTACCCTCATATCTATCAGCTCTCCTATTAAGCCATCTTCACTATGTATTTCAGAGTAAAATTTTACTCTGTATGAAAGTAAAATTTTACTCTGAAATAAAGTAAATTTTACTCTGATAAGTAAATTTTACTCTAAAAAGAGTAAATGTTACACTCTGAAACTAAAGTAAAATTTTACTCTGTAAAAGTAAAATTTACACTCTGAAACTAAAGTAAAATTTTGCACTCTAAAACTAAAAGTAAAATTTTACTCTGTATAAAAGTAAAATTTTACTCTGAAAAACAAGTAAACTGTGAAACTCTAAAGCTAAAAGTAAAATTTTACTCTGTATAAAATAAAATTTTACTCTGGTTCTGTCAAATGAAAGAAACAGAGCAATAGAACCAGAGTAAAATTTACTTTGGTTCTATCAAATGAAATTAGAATCACAACCACTGTTCTTCTGTTTCTTCACAGTTACTTGCCTCTTTCGTATCACCTCTTTTGCTTCTCTGTTATCTATTACATATACACAATCCATATTGCTCACTCACAACACAAAAATTTATCAAAATCAAAAACAATTTTACAACAAAAAGTTGAGAGAACATAGTAAAACTCATCAATAGATCAATTTAAGAACTTAACAACACTATCCAAATGAAAAATCTCTCCTCACACACACACAACACACACACACACACATATATATAGAAAAAATCTAAAGAACTGTGTTCAAATATGAAAATTTTGAACAGTCGCGCGATCGTCTCTGTACTCTTTCACAATTCAAATTCTTTGTCGCAAACTTGATCTAACAGGTCTCTCTTCTATTAAAAAATCATTCAAATCTCCGATCTTAAAGACTCAAAACACACATAATATAAATATATATATATATTATATATATAGATTAGAGATCGGAATATGTAGATATATATATATATTCGAATTCAAATCTCAAAAACACATATATATTCGAATTCAAATCTCAAAACACACAAACACACACATATATAGATATATATATATATATATATATATGTATCAGTGCGATTTGCAAGTTCTCCAAAGCTCCGGCCATGGAGAAAGCTAGGGTTAGAAGAGAGAGACGAGAGAGAAGATGAACAGTTGAAGGAGAGTTGAAGGAGGAAAGTTGAGAAGATGCGGAGAGAGATCGTCGGAGCTTAGGAATGACGACCTGTACATACATTGTATCTGTGAGGGTGTAATAGTCTGATAAAATATTTAAATAATAAATTTTGTCCTTTATGCAAGATTTTATAATTATGAGGGGTTTAGAAAGTATATATTTTTTTCTTAGTCCTTTTTAACAATGAAAGGAAGGTAAGGGGGTTTATAGCCAAATTTCCCATTCATGATTTAAAAATTCATCAAATGGATGTAAAAACAGCATTTTTAAATGGAGATCTAGATGAAGAGATTTACATGGACTAACCCGAAGGCTTTGTGGAGCCTGGCCAAGAAAACAAGGTGTCTAAGCTAACTAAATCCCTTTATGGTTTAAAACAAGCTCCTAAACAGTGGCATGAAAAATTTGATTCATGCATGCTTGAGAATGGCTATAAGACTAATGAATGTGATAAGTGCATATATTATAAAACTTGTGAGAATGCACATGTGATTATTAGCCTATATGTGGATGATCTACTTATCTTTGGCTCTCATTTGCATATCATAAATGAGACTAAAAATATGCTTAGTAGCCACTTTGATATGAAAGATTTTAGTGAAGCCAATTTTATTTTCAGAATTAAAATTACCAAAACTAAGGATGGAATTTTTCTTGATCAGTCGCATTATGTTGAGAAAATTTTAAAGAAATATAACTTTCTATACTGTAAACATGCTGCTACTCCTTTTGATGTAAGCATACATTTATCTGTTTTGATGCTCGAGCGGTGAGTGTTTTTACCGTTACTTGAATGCTTCACTGTTGTGAGATTGAATGGTAATGAAAAGGGCTTATTAAGTCATATGTTTGTTTGTTTTTTGGCAGGTATGTGGGTATGAAGATTATCAAAGGGGAATGAAATAGAAGCAGCTTTTCTTGCTTTTGATCTGCTAGGTGGCAATTGGCTTTCTATTTTGCTTCCATGTTTATGATTTTTTGTGATATGTATGTTTGTTTTTGATGATAAAGCAAAGGCCTCTGTATAACTTTTTGGACGGTTTTGAAGTTGAGCAAAATTTTTGATGTTTAGAAACAAAGTTTTGGATGGGTTGGAATGTACAAATAGTTTTTGGATGTTTGAAACTTATGAATAGTTTTTTTTTTTTTTGTTTGAAATAATATTTTGGTGCTTGATTGATACTTATATATGTGTATATATATATATAATTGTTTGTGAAATTTGTTTGTAATGTTTTTTTAGATTGTACAAAACAGGTAAAATAGAACCTGTATAATTTTTTTTTAAAAAAAATTAAACATATTCTACGACAGCAAAATAGGCTGTTGTGTTAAATATTTAATGACTAGCATTGAGTGCCGTGGTTTGTCTCTTGCGTTAACGTCATGCAAAAGTAGTCGTAGAAAAATTAAACATGACGTATAAGATGCGCTGTTAAAAGTTTTTAACGGCATGCCGTTGAAAGTAAATGGCTTTCCATGACTGGTCATACTACAACTTTACTTTGCGTGTCATAGAATCGTATCTAGGGTGTGCATTTGGTGCCATAAAAACCTTTTTTAGTTGTAGTGAAAAATGAAAAAAAAAAAACAAAAACAAAAACGAAAAAAACAAAAACAAAATATAATCCTTGAACTAAATGTTATATCTTATAGAAAGTCGATGCTCGAAAAAAAATTTTGTGTTAAGAATAGGATTCGAACCCATGCCCTTTCGGACCAATACCTGAAACTGGCGCCTTAGACCAACTCGGCCATCTTGACTCACACACACCATTTCAAAAATTAATTGTCAAGTAATAAGTTGAATTATAACACTTTTATCAAACATCACTATGCTTACGAAGCATTCGAAACATGGATTTGCTTTTCGGTTAAGAAAGGCTTGTATCCATTTGACATGAATGTGAACTTCCACGAGAAATCCTCACCGATTTCATGATCCTATCTTCATAAAACTTTGCATTTGTAACGCCCTCAAAATAAACCCATAAACAGACATTCATGATACGAGAAAAATGCATCATATCTCATAAATCAGAGTATTCTTACAGAATGTATTACATGTTGACAACAAAAGTAAATGCTCTATGGGCTTACAACTTTCCAAACCAACACTTGGTTACAAAAAGAGAGTGTACTAACTCCAATACATATTAAGCCCGCGGCTTAAATTTACATGTAATACAACAAAAGATAACCAAAAATAAACAAAAGAGTCTTCAACTCTCACAACCATCCAAGTTAAGACCTCGAAGGTGGCATACTATCTGAACCTGAAAATGATGTCCCATATAGGTGAGCTAATACCCAGTAGAGATATGCCAAACATAATATGAGCAATAACTAAAACATTAGCATTTGATAAATGTTTAATTCATATGAATCAATTCATAACTCATTTTAATTACATGACAAATGTGTTCATGTTTCATTCCATTTTCTATTTCTTAACCAATGTCCCAATTCAATCCTGACTCAAAACCTGGCCATATACTTTAAATGAGATTATACCTCATATCAACAACACTTCCATAAGCCTCGACAAATACACTTATTTGATGTATCAATAACATACAAAACACTTCCACACTTCACAAATGATACACAAATTTGCTATATCAGAATTCGATATATACACATTTTTGCTGTATCGTTGGAGTTCATCCCCTATCTCCTCCCATATAATATCCAGTTTAGGAGTTTATACTACTACAAAAACAGATAAAGATCACACTTTTTTTGTATGATGTATATTATTTAATCACACCTTTTGAGTTTTATTAAAGTGTGATCTTTGAGAGTATGATTAAAAAAGTTCATTTTTAATCACACCTTTTAAGTGTGCTTAATAACATTTAGATCACACCTTTTAAGTGTGATTAAAAATATTTTGATCATACCTTTTAAGTGTGATTAAAAATATTTAAATCACACCTTTAAAGTGTGATTAATAACATTTAGATCACACTTTTTAAGTGATTAAAAATATTTAGATCACCTTTAAAATATGATCTTTGGAAGTATGATTAAAAAGAATCATTTTTAATCACACTTTTTAAATGTGATTAATAACATTTAAATCACACCTTTTAAGTGTGATTAATAACTAATAAAATCTGTGATAAAAAAAGAATTCGACATATTTGAAAAATAATCAATATTATTTTTGTATGCACATTTGAAGAATGTAATACACACCATATACTATATTTTAAATCATAACCACATATTGAATAGAATAACGTCATATATTTCATAAATAGAAATTAAATATTCAAAAGTATATAAAAAGGAATTAAATAAAAAAAATTAACTGTGCTTACATATATTAAAAAATGAAAAAACTTTAAAAAACTAAGTTCTTTAATTCTTAGACCATATTTTGCATCTCTCCAAAAAATTTCTAACCTAAAAAATAAAAACACAAATTAATCCAGAAACCACTGATGCATATGAATAAACTAAAAAGTTAATTCAGCAAACCAAAATAAGAACATTAATCATTTCTGCTTGATCTTAATCCTTTTGGAAGCAACTTCCCTGTTAACAATTAGATGCCACAGCAGCTCAGTGTCAATGACATTGTAATTAGTAGGTCACTAATGAGCACAGTATTTAAAAATGATAAATCTCAATACAGCTTGTGTACGATCTTTTTGTGAATATATATTATTATTACTGTTGAACCATAATTCTAGGTACCCATAAATAAATAAATAAATAAATAATCTAGAATTTACTCCATTTTTTTTGGTGGTGGGGGAGGGGGGGGGGGGGGAGTACATACATTGCAATTACTATCACTAGCAGCAGCAGGTTTTGGAGAAGCAGAAGCTGCATTTTCTTTTGCACCTTTGAAGGAAAAAGAAGAGAAAACAGTTACCTATTTCATGCATGTCTGTCTACCAAAGAATAAGTGCAAACACTAACAAGTGGCACAAGCGTATGAAAAATCATAAAGAAAATACATTATTATCTCAAAATACCTGGCCAAGCATTGTAGCCTCAGATTCAATTCCTCCAACTCCACAGCTAGGAACTCCTAAGCCAGCAATCATAGTTGTATGGGAATCAGTTCCAACCACGCTATCAGGGTACAGAATGCCATTTGTGTAGAAAACAACCCGTCCAAAGTATTTAAGATTAACCTAAAAATTACTAGTCACTTGCTAAATGCAAAAAATAACTAAAAATTAATACATATATAAATATGAGGAATAAAAATTTAGTCCACAAAAGCTTACTGGCATTGGAACGGGATGTTCATTATGCACTACATGCACAAAGTACTTGCTTGAAGACTTAGCTGGACAACTATAAACTACCATCATATTATTGCCACCCAAAAGGTGCCGCCACACTGCCTCTCCAATTTCTTCTCTGAGGTGGCTTTGGAGGGAGTTGCAAGGGTTGTTCCTTTTGTATTTTTTCAAAATCTGAAACATTCAACATATATTGCTTACTGAGAAGACAACATAAAAGCAGAAATCAAACAGGTAAAGTAGAAACACAATGGGACAGCTGGCATACTGGATCAAATGCTTATATATGATTTGCCCAGATCCAAAGGGAAAAAAAAAAAAAAAAAAAGACAAGAAATCAGAAGGAAAAAAAGAAATGCATACATGTGCCATCATATATAGAGCTTCAAATATGACTAAGAAGGATGGACACTTCTAAGAACCGACACGACACAACACAACACTCATCGGACACGTGGACACAAATGAATCATATTACAAGTTTAAATAAAATAACTTGTAATCCAATGATAAAACAAAAGTAATGTAAATTTATACATATTCTCCTTCTTTAGACTGTTAAAATTATTATCTTTGATTGAAAATATTCATATATATGATATAATTATCATTATATATGACATAATAAATATATAAAATTATATATTTTGTACGTGTCACCCACGTAGCTTGTCCTACATTTTTTGAAAATTTACGTGTTATCGTGTCCATGTCGTGTCTACGCTTCTTAGAAATATGAGAATGAAAACACTCACCGGATTCTTCAAGAAAGAGCCCAATCAGACATGAGAATGGAAGCAGAGTTTCTGCATGAGCAAACCGCAGTCTTGCCTTTTCATAACTGCCAGGAGCATGTTCTTCTACAGTAACAGAAGGTATAAATTATGAGCCAAACAGAAGATACCTTTATTTTTTCCCCTCAGCATTAGCCATGAAGACTTCAATTATAAGTTTATAACACAATTAATTTTAGATAAGTTTTGAAATAAATGTCACAGCGTGGGAATTAACTCCTAGTTTTGAAATACATGCCATGGCATTAATAGCAAATAACCATAAACACAGTGCAAAATAATATGACAATAATAAGATTCAAAGAATTAATAAACTTATGAGACATTTAATATGAATTGTTATAGTTTATATAACCTTCTTTAGCCATAATAGCTTGTTCCATGGACTGAACAACATCCTCAAGCAATGGCACTCCCATCTGGTAGTTTAATGCATCACCATAACCAAGGTTGTTAAGATCGGGATCCTACACAGGATCGTTTTGGGGGTCTGGAGGATCGGATCGTAGGATCGGATCGGGGATCGTAAAATCCTACTAAAACGATGAAAAAATGCAATAATTCTTAGATGTCTAAACTAATACTATCAAAATACATATAAAATGACCCAAAAAAACTTGAGAATGTAGCTCAAATGGTAGAGCTCTCATACTTATGAGCAGATCAAGGTTCAAATCCTCGCATTCTCACTTGTGTGCCTTGCTCACTAACAATAATCAATTCAAATATACATTTTGCACATTTTTTTAAACAAAGAAAACATAATAAAAGAAGGTGGCAATTCAAATTGTCATTCAAACATTTTCCTCAAATCTTAACAAAAGAACATACTAAAAGAACATAGCAATGCAATTTTTTAAATCCGCGTGTGCTTTTTGGTCAAGATCAGTCTAATGTTTTCTTAAGGTAAACCTACAAATGAATATCAGCAACATTTAGGAAGTAATGTGATTCTCCACTTCCACCAACAATTACTCCAATGTCAATCCTAGATCTCAGCCCTGAAAAGATCTCTATCAGAAGATAAACATGACAGTAACTAGACAGAGAAAATGCAAGACTGAGAATAATTATACCAACTCAAACTCATCTATGAATAACAGCTCTGGCAATGAATAAAATAAATATGAGACAAGGAAGCAAATTGATTAGTGGATTGACCTCTAGCTATGCGTTCGATGGCTTCATGAGTATCATTTTTCCTGATTAAACAAATGACAGCAGAAATTTCCATTTAACAGTCTGAAGCAAAAAATAATTATAAAATGGCATATAATATAGCAAATGAAACCTGTAAAAGAAACAACTTACCAGCCAAGTGTTCTGGCAAAATCAGATCCAGTCCCCAAGGGAATAAGCTGTAAAGAATGCACAATTATCATAAAAAAACAGAAACAGAGAAGAAGACAACAGAAAAAAAAATGGAAAAATGGAAGAAGAAGGGGAAAAGGGGGAAAAACAAAAGGGGAATGAAAAACAGAAAAATGGAAGAAGAGGAAAAAAAAGCAGTAGCAGAAAAGGGGAAAAAATGGAAGAAGACGGACAGAGAAGAAGAAAAAGAAAAAGAAAAAGAAGTCGAACAGAGGAGAAGAGGAGTCGAAGCACAGAGAAGAAGAGAAGAATGAGTTGAACAGAGAAGAAGAAGAAGAAGAAGAAGAAGAAGAAGAAGAAGAAGAAGAAGAAGCATACCTGGAATCTGGATGGAGGCTGCGCAGCTCTCGTGACCAACTTTTCCCCAATCTTTTGCCCTAATCTTATGTTGTGGGTCTTTAGAAAAGAGAGAAGGCATCAAACCTGTAATAAAAATATGAGAAAAAAAGGCCAAAAGTAGGATCGTATAGGATCGCGATCCAAATACGATCCTACAATCCCACATACGATCCCACCGATCCTGTTACGATCCTGAACAAAATACGACTCATCATGCAATCCAGATCGATTCTCCAAAATTGGATCGTAGGATCGTACGATCCGGATCGCGATCTTAACAACCTTGACCATAACCCTTTAATATGAACAGCTCCAAATCATCTGTCAACTCCAGCAAGACAACCTAAAAATGTTTATATTTGGCAAGTTAGCAAGTGTATAATGAGCAAGAAACAAAGCATGAACTGATAATATACATAATTTGCACTTATCAGTGGATAACATCTATAGGAACACAATGGATCCCATGATATGTAAGTACCAAAGCTACATACCTCAGATGGAGTGATCAGAGCACACGCTTGATCAGTTATATTCAATAAGGATGCTTCCTGCCAAATTGAAAATTTGAATGAACAATTACAAGGAATTACAAATACAATCAGATAGACTGTTTAGAATTCTCAGAGAAAGAAAATGAAAGAGAAGAAAGGAAAGGAAAGAAACAATCACCTGTTTGCACAAAAACCAAAGAGAAGATATATCTTGTCTTGTAAAATTCAGATTATAACGCCCCACTAATGCATGGGTAATTTCATCCAAGGCAGGTTCCTGAAGCTTAAGAACACTAGGCTCCTGACTTTTCTATAGGCCTGCATTCAGAGATATACACAATAAAACCAAAGAAGTATCATGTGTTGTAAAATTCAGCTCATAATGCCTAACTAATGCATAAAATTTCATCCGAGATAGGTTCCTTAAGGTTATTATCCAGCAGTATAAAGTTTAATTTCAATTTCCTAGTACAAAATGCATAAAGATCCGAACAAAAAGGAATCACCCAAAAACCTAAGGTTTACTTCCCTTTTAAATGTCAATACATATTTATTTGGTAAGTAAGGTACCCACCAAATTACTATGTTAAAACCAATATATTAAAGGTAAACCAGCCATAATAATGAGAGAAGCTTGAAAAGACATTTGAAGGTAATTCAGTAATAAAAACATATAGTTGTGGTTTTTGACAGTTTACCAATTCCAATTTGTTAACATGGATGCATTACCCACTTCTTAATAAGCTAATACATCTGGGTGTCAGAATGCAACTTAATAGAAAAATAAGGTTGTATTCAGAGTACAAGGCTCCAGCATGCAAAAATCAAATGAAAAGCTTTAAAAAGAGAGTAGTACTCTGCTAAGAGCATCTCTGGCAAGGCTAGTTAAAATAGCTATTTAAAATTTCACTTTACTATTTTAGCTAGTCATTTTTTTAATATACACTCCAACAAGGCTATCTACTTTAGCTATCTTCTATTAAAATATTCTTATACTTTAACTACCTTCTTTCCAATCTAAAAAAAAAAAAACTAACTTCTTTCAAATTATTATTTTTTTCATTCTTCTAAATATAATTATATTTTTGTGAAAGTTACATTTTTCTACTATCGTATTTTTCAAATGGTCATATTTTTTCAACAATCATATTTTTATGATCAAATCGATGACAATCCCCATGTAACAGTGTTATAGGAGAGAACTACTGAACTTATGGAATTCATTCAATGTCATCATAACATTAAAAAAAAAATTGCCTGGTAAATTAAAAAAATTGTGGAATAATAATAATTTCATGAAAAGAGAAAAGGGTTAAGTGTAATTGCCTGGTAAGATGTATCGCTTATGGTATTTGGGGGAATTTATCACTAGTGACTGCTGGGAAAGGCCCTCACGATCAATGTACTCCTGACATGTCCGTAGTCTCTAAGATACCAGATAAAAGGAATGAAGAGAGTCAATATAATCAAACTAATCACCAATGGCCAACCTAATTTAATGCATGGATTTTGCACAAGGAAAGAAGAAGCATCAGGAAGTATCCTATGAATGTCGATGTCCTACACTGTTCGACACAAACACTACATGGGCATGCCACCTTCTTAGAATTGTTTGTTCTTCATAGCTTTCTCTTGTAGCAGCTCATTGAAAGCGTACAAAATATTGGGACTTAAAATACCTTTCTGTTTATCATTTTAATTCTGTATCTAAATAATAGTCAAAACTGGAAGTTTTTAGGGCATTAATATATTATGGGTTTTGAGATTGTGATTTCTCTAGCATATAGTGCTTTTTCATGCTTGTTTGTGTTGCAGCTGTTGCTTGTGCTCCTGCATGCTGATTTACGCTATTTTCTTTTTATATGTCTATTTTATTGTGTTTGAATCTAGAATTTGTAGAGGGAATAAAAAAAGGAAGACAAAGTGGGAAAAAAAAGTTTCATCCATTTTGCCCTTCCATTTACTTTTTTCTTTCACAAATATCTCCCCAAATCAAAGATCCAAACACAATGTGTTTGATGTGATTCTAGTGAGCATCCTTATTGTAACGACCCAGAAATCCTTTCCTCCGCTCGAGCGGAGGAGTGGCCGCTCGAGCGGACTTTTGGGGTTTCCAGCAATTTTTCAGATGGCCTGAGATTCTGGGAGTTGTGGTTCTCCGCTCGAGCGGGGGAGTTTACGCTCGAGCGGACGACTTTGTTGATCTGCGCGCTCGAACGCAAGGTTGGGCGCTCGAGCGGGTCGCCTGGGTAAGTTTGATTCTGAAGCATGTGGATTCATTTTGATGTTCTTCTTAGTGTATTTGAAATGTTCTTACCTTATTTTGGGATTAATTGAGATGATAAGATGATGGTAAAGTAAGATTGGATCAAAAACTTTATTTTGAATAATTTGTTTGCGACCAACCGTCACTCATTTGTCCTTTTCTTTTTCCACACTTTGATTTTGGATGTGAGGTTCGAATCGTTGGAAAGCTTATTTTCGGGGCTTCAATTTGGACACAAGAACGACCTAAAACGGAGTCCGGATGGGAGAGTTACGCATGTTTGAAGTTTCGAAATCTGTGCTGAGGGCAGGTCCGCTCGAGCGGAAATAAGTCCGCTCGAGCGGAAATTACGGACAGCAGCTTTAAAAAACGGGTTTTGAGATCATTTCTTCCATTTTTCTTTTCCCTTCTTCTTCCCTCTTGCATAGGTCCGAAACCCTAGCCCAAAACCTTTGATTTTCCTCCACATTTATCAACAATCCACCATGATTCTTGCATCAAGAATGGAGAATAAGAGAAGATTAACGTTTTCAACCGATTGGAACTTGGATTTGCAAAAGATTCTCATCAATCTTCGTTCTTTTGCTTGATTCTTGAGGTAGGGGTCTTAGTTCTCCTTCAATGCTTTCATTATAAATAGATTGGTGATATTTAAGAGTATATAAAGCAAAACCTCTATTTTGAGCATATAGAGTTATTTTGTAGACATTTAGGGATTTCGGGTTTGAAGAGTTTGGGGCTTTCTTGTTGGGTTTCAATTATAAATTATGATCCTAGGATGTTTAATCAAAGGGTAATTGGAAGAAAGAGTAATGGGTGAAGAAGTTTAAAGTTTCTTGAAATTTCTCAATTTGTCTAGGAACCCTAGATTAATTGGTGATGATAAATAATGAGTTTGCCCAAATTAAAAATAGAATCATGGAATTAGTGGGTTGAATTGTACACGTACAAGTTTAATTGGATTTCTGAGATGTTTCGAAATAATGTTCAAATTTACGAATGAACCTTGTTATGGGCACTGTAAATCATGTTAAATTGAGAAAGGAAATAGGGGAAATGATCTAAAGAATTAATGTGCGACTTCATGTGTGTGTAGGACACGCTTCGGGAAGACCAATGCTTCACCAATGCTCTGTGAGTAGTAGTACAAAGATATACATTTTATTTAGCATCGATAATTATTATTACTAACGCTCTGTTTCTTGTAAGTGTTACACGAACATGTTACACAAACATTTATGATGATTGAAAGTCAATGTGAACGTTGAAAGGTCGGCATACATCGGTATGACTTTGAAATGACCCTGTTCTGTCGATGATGAATAATAATTCTCTATTATCTATAAGCAATTCTTAATGAATAAACGAAATTATGTTTATCTTTAAACCAAATATCTGTATGAAACTGAGAATATTCCATTGTGTTACACATGGACCCGAAGTCGTTGAGAATCTATGATACGCATGTAAATGTTTAACATTATTATGAGACTCACGTTAGAATGTGGGTTATTCTGTCCTTATTAAGCAGAACGGTATTTTAAGAAAACTGAAGTTATTTCTATTACTGTTTCGGTTGTGCTATGCTATAACATGATATTAACTTCTGTTTGATTCAATGTATGTTTTGTGACATAATGTTCGTTAATAACATTCTGATTTCCGTCAGTTACAATATTAGCATATGTGTTGATTGGAACTCAATGAGAATGAAATGTTGAAAAGATACACGTAATAGTAGTATGTTCTGGGCCGCAAGGCTGTTCTGGGCCGAAAGGCTATTCTGTTATTTCTGGGCTGATAAGCTGCTCTGTTACGGAAACTAGACCCATGTGTGTTTGAGACATCTTTACAGAATGTAGTTAATCATATACTTCTGCAGTTATATACTTTATTGTTTGAGTTGAACATTACATGATTTACGTACTATTATTCACTGAGCTTGACTCACTTTATTTTATGTCTGTTTCTGTAGGCACTCAACCTGGGGGTCAACCTTAACCTGTGGCTTCCGTTACCAGTTGCCAAGCCTTGAGTATCTAGATTCTTAGGCGTTGACCGTTCAAGTTATGGAGTTTTGCTAAGTTTTAATTTGTACCCTAAGTGTTTTTAAGCTTGATGTATATGTATATGTATTTAGCTATCTCCAGATATACGTCAATGTATATTTATCTGCATTATGTTCTGTCTGTGATCCTGGCATAGTAGTGGTAGCTCAATGGATATTATTTTATACTATTATATGATATTAATGCTTCCGTTCAGGCCCCATAGATAATATTTAACAGGTTTGGTGTCCATTTCGAATGGGTCATGCCCAAATTTTTAGGGGCGGATTTGGGGCGTGACACTTATAGAGGTGATTGTTTGGATCATACCATCAAGCAAAAAGTACAGGAAAATAAAATAAATTGTTTGAATTATACCAACCCCAAGGTTTCATACTTCCAATGCGAAGTAACGGGTATGTTACAATTATTTTGGTGATTTGGTTTGACATTCTATATCAAAGAATGCTCCTTCTACAAATGCAAACATGTATGAAATTTTGGATAACAGTGCCTATTTCAATAGAGTGGGGAAGTAGGCAATATTAATGTTCATTTTGATTTTCAAAAGAAAAAAAAAAAAAAAAAGAAGAAGAAGAAGAAGAAGAAGAAGAAGAAAAAATTTGAGCTAAAAAGGTACAGTTCTAATAATTTTTTTTGCCTGTGCTACAGATTTCTGGATCCAGCAAGTAGAGAATGGACATAAAAGGATGCAAAAAAGTAAGAAAACACATGACAACTAATGAAGAAAGAGAAAATGACAAGGAAGATGAACAGCAGCAAAAGGATCATACAACAACAGCAGAAAGTGTACTTAGATCATGTATTTTAAAGACCTATGTAACTTTAGATCATGTATAGACCATTATTAGTGTAAGACCTTCCTCCATATAAAGCATCACTACCGATAAATCCTGGATATAGTTCAAACCAAAATATGAATTTCCAAATAAATGTTTAGCCAGTTGAATAATAATTTCAAGAAAAAACTCACCTTCTTCAAAATAAAATCATAAAGGTATTGTATCTAAGTCTATGATGGTTCTTGTGAAGTTGGGAAATTTCAATTATCCTATCTGACATCATAGAGGCAAAACATGAGATATTGTCTTTCAAATTTTAAATTCATGGGTACTGTATCTAAAGATTCATCATTCCAAGCTCATTTAAAAGTTTGATCCTAGTGTTTGCTCAGTTTATATGAGATTTAAAGTAGATAAATAGGATCTGCAGTATAATGGTGGCCATATTCTTTGACTTTCACCAACTCTCAGACATAAATTTCTTCGAAAAATATTTCTTCTAACCAAAAAAAAAACCTTTGAATCAGTCACTGAATAATGAGGAATTACAAGAATACCTGTTCAATACAAGATACCCGAAACTCTGTTCCAGAAACTTCGTCAACCTTTTCATCCAATAGATCATTAACCTTATATGTCACAGAACCCAAATGATCCACTGTATTCACGAGGGCTTTAATGGCATAATCTTTCAATGTATCCACCACTCTGTAAATTATTTGACAGAGCCAAAACAAAGCAAATTATACAACAATTGAGAAGGAAAAGGAAAACACAATTCTTCATGTTCATTATTATCAGAGATCTAATGAATTAGAGAAACTCACATCTGTTTTTGGTCATCATTGGTGTACGACAATTCAAAATACTCAGCAGCTGAGTAGAGCTGTGTTCTCAGATTCTTCAAATCCTAATGAAATAAACATAATAGTAATATAAAATTTCAAAACCATACTTTAAATCAGTAGGATCAATTGAAAAACACGTGCAACATTTCAAGTTCCATTTACTGAAAAACTTAAATGTTACTTATCAGAAATAACTACTGAAGTGTTATTACTGTTATGTGATAGTTTAAAAATACCCTTCAATTTGACCAAATATACACCAGAAACATGAATCTGATTCTTTCATGGCTTCATTCCATTCCAATTTAGGAAACCAAAATTATACTAAACCAAAATTATACTAAACCAAAATTATACTAAACCAAAATTGTTGCAGGTGCATTACAGGAATCAAGAAATTGGGCAACAGTTGCAAACTTCATTTATAAACTGAGCAAAAGCATTATGCCTGTATTCCAGTGAACACAATTTTTTCCAATTTAATATATGCTCACTTGATCCAACAATATTGGAGGCATCCTACCCATTAACTTGCAGTTTGATTTCCAGCAGAAGAAAACAGATAAGGTACCACAGGTCAAGAGAAACTAATGAAGTTTAAATCAAGCCAAGTAATATTAATTTTCTGATAGATAACAGAATGGCATTAATTTTGGGTCAATGAAATAGTAGTTTGACATTTTCACAAAATTAACGAAAAATTAATCGATGTTTACAGCCACCTATGCTACAATACCATAAATTCAGCTAGGTTCTCCATTCATGGAACCCAATAATTACAATCTATATTCTAACAGAAATTACAAAACAACATATGGTGTGCAATACAATACATAGACAAATAAACAGAAATGACAAAATTTATTACCTCACTTGAGCAAAAATTTGAGAAAAATAGAGAGGATGAGAGAGTTTGTGAGCCAAAACAAAATGAACAAATAATAAATGAAAAATTTTACCACCAAAAACAAAGTACAAGAGCCAAAAACAAATAAAAAATTAAAAGGTGCATGAACAGTACCTCGCTTGTCCTGGCAAGGTACTGTAGCTCACAATCATCTTAGCGATGCTTGGGCGAGTCTGCTAGAGCCATCGTTTACCCTTCCAAGCTAGCTATAGTAACAAATATGGAGGAATAGAGAGGCTTCTGGAGATGCTCTAAGTACTTAATGATAGTACCAAGCCATATGTATGACAACTCAGGTCAATGTCAAATGATAACCTCACATACAGTAACCAAGAACTCTTTTCAAGGAAACCCTTTACCTAGTTGCCTCCGTGTTTTCATGAGCATTCAATAGATGTCATAAGTTACTAGAGTTCAAGCATCCAAATTGAAAATTAAAAAAGCAAACCTCAACTACATGAGAGTGAGAGCAAATATGTCAATGTGTGAAACTATGTGTAATTCTTTAGGTATAACCTATGCTGAGATGTACCTTCTAGTTCTGACAACAATCATGGAATCTTAGCAATATATCACTTGCACGGCTTTCACTGGTTACTGCAAAAAGCTTGATTGCGCCCTGGTCCAAGATTTCCCCTCCCACTTAACAGCCCCATGCCAAATGCTACTGCACTAGCTGATGCCCGAGGAATCTATTTCATGATTCATGGCAAAGAAAAGAGATGTATAAGAATAATGAATTCTAAAAGCAACGGAAAATTTTATATAAAAATGTAATATCACAGTTAGTGTGATGCAATCAGCCTTTTGATGGATCGAAACAATTTCAGGGGAAACTTGATCCAAACAGCATTTATGGTAATGAGGCAATAGATAGAACAATTGGCTGAAACCCGCAATGAATTATCATCACTAAAGCCAACCATTTGCAAAAGTGAATAGAAGGAAAAGTAGAATGTGGCCCACCTGAGTTGCCTTTATTGCATACACATCCGGGTGGTAATCCTCATTAAACAGTTGTGGAAACTTGTCTCTGGTTCTGACCCCCAGATTATACAGTTCATCTTCTCCTTCGCTAATTAATTCACCACCCTTGAGCTTCCCTTGCCAAGGAGATTTCCATCCCCGAAACCAGGCAGCAACTTTCGGCAAAGCCAACTTCTGCTCTTTTGCATCTTGTAGAAGAACTTCCATACGCATGGCTAAATCATTTAACTCTTTTAACTTTTCCTTGGTTGGAGCACGAGTTCCATGCCTTGCGTACACCAAACAATATTGGGATAAAAAAATACCTGATGCTTGAAACTTTAAAAAAGGAAATGATCATGCAAAAGTATAAGATGTACTACACTACTCTACATTGACATTATCATGACAAAATCACAATGTGTTTCTCACTTTAGATCAACTTTCAAGATTTTGATAAATTTCCTAACAATCTAAAAGTTGATATATTTTAACTTGTTTATAACGTTTATATCTAAAAGTTTATAACATATATTTATATTTGTGTAAATCATGAATATTAAAGTAACTCAAAAATTCCAATGTAACTGCAATGAATGTAAGTCAATAAAAATTATAGGAACTAAAGGAAGACATTGGCCATATAAATGACAAAAGAATGCAGCATATATAATACAAATCATTCAAATTAACCTATGTGTTCCAAGCACATATAGATTCTTCTACTCGTTCTATAGTCAATTTTTTGTTGTACTTATTTGAATTCAAAATTTTTAATTCTGAACAAATTAATAATAATAATAATATTCAACAAATTAATTCAAGAAAGTATATAATTTTTTTTTATACTAATGGAGTTCCTGTAGGATTTTCTAGTTTTAGATTCCATAAATTAATTTTTTTTATACAATCACAACTACAGGACCCTAATTTTGGTAATAGAACCCAATTTCTTTAGATTCAACAAATTTATAATAATAATAATAAAAAAATTTGTGTTCAACCCAAGAACCTAATTTCACATTTAGGTTTTAATTTTTCCAATTCAGATTCAAATATTTTCCCCAACTCGCATTCAAGAAATTTAAAAACAAAAAAAAAAATATAATAATAATAATTTCACAACCCAAAACACAATTCTAATTTTTGATTTGCTCAATCAAAACCCTACTTTGTCAATGAGAGAGAGAGAGACCTGAAACAGAGTGGTAGCATAAATAATGTAGTTCCTCAACCTCTCCGGAGTGGTTATACAAATCTCATTCTCGTTAATCGGCGTCTCTGGCCTCGGTTTCTCTACCCTCTGATACCGATCCATCTAACACAAAAAACCCAAAATCAAAAACCCAACAAGAAACAGCAAAAGGGTACACAGAAATTAGATCTGAAAAGGGAATAGGAAGAGGGGTAACCGTGGTGAGTGTTGAGCGAGTTCGGAATGGGTAAAAGGCAATGGAAGTCTCTGAAAACCCGCTCTTGTCTTTTGCTAGTCTCCATGGCAGCTCTGGATCGATGAATTTGGTGAGAGAAGAGCCATGGCCGTTGTGGATTGTAGAGAGGAAAAATTGGAGGAGAGAGAGTGAAATTGGTGAGAATATGATTTAGGGTTTGAAATGGAAGAGTGTGGTGGAGGAGTAGAGAGTAGTAGTAACTTCTGCAGATTGGAGATCACTGTTAAGTTGAGGAGTTTTTAGCATTCGTGTAGTGAGAGAGAGAGAGAGAGAGAGAGAGAGAGAGAGAGCTATGCCCAATTGAAGAGTATTTCATTTTATCATTTGGCGCCAGAATATTTCATCTCGGCGCCATTTTTATTCTGGTCGTATTATATTCACGGTAGAAGTTGCGTGTTGGGAAACGTTAAGGTTGTGTTGGGTAACATTTACGCTTTTTATTTATATTTATAAAATTTTTATAAATTTATTTTTGTTTATTTTTTTAAAAAATATAAATTACAAATGCATTTGGTAATTAATAAAATATTTTAAAAAATTAAAAAATAAAAAAAGTGAGAAATGGCAAGTGACGACAGAAGACGGTGGTGAAAAATAGTGACGTGGGTGGTGGTAGTGGTGGGTGGGTGACGGTGGCGGGTGGTGAGTGGTAGCGAGTGGGTGGTGGTGGTGGTAGTGGGTGGCGGATGGTGGTGGCGGGTGGTCGGTGGTAGCGAGTGGATGGTAGTGGTGGTGGGTGGGCGGTGGCAGGTGGGTAGCGGATGGCCGGTGTGGTGGGTGGGCGGGTAAGTGGCGGGTGGGTGACGGTGGCGGGTGGTAGCGGTGGGTGGTGGTGGTGGTGGCACGGGTAGTGGGTGGTGGTGGCAGGTGGGGGGGATAACGGGTGGTGATGGTGGTGGCGGGTGTGGTGGTAGGTGGTGACGGTGGTGGTAGGTAGTAGCGAGTGGGTGGTGGTGGTAGTGGTGGTCGGGTGGGCGGCAGATGCCTGGTGGTGGTGGTAGTTGTGAAAGGTGGTGGATGGTGGTAGGTGAGTGGTGAGTGGTGATGGCAAGTAGGTGGCGGGCGGTGGTGCAAGCGGTAGATGGTAGTGGGGGTGGTGGGGTGGTGGCGGTAGATGGCAAGTGAGTGGTGGGTGGTGGTGGTGGTGGGGTGGTGTGGTGGTGGTGGGTGGTGGTGGCAGGTATGGTCGTGGCGACAGGTGGGTGGTGAGTGGTAGTGGCAGGTAGTGGTGAGGGGTGGTGGTGGCGGAAGACGGTGGTGGAAAATAGTGGCGGGTGGTGGCTAGTGTTGGGTGGTAAAAAAAAAAAACTCAAAACGGAAACACATTTTTTGTGCTTTCATTTTTTTGCCAAATTTTATAAACTGAGGCGCGGATTTGAGAATTGTATATTTTATATAAAAAATCAAATTGAAATATTTTATACAATCACACCTATTTAGAGAGTGTGATTAAATAAATAAATATATATATAATTACACTTATTTAAAAAGTGTGATTAAAAAGTAGTAATGTATATATATCACACTTTAATTAAAATGTGTGATTAAAAATATATATATAATCACTTATTTAAAAAATGATTAAATAGTAGTAGTGTATATATAATCACACTTTAATTAGAAGATGTGATTAAAAAACATATAAATAATCACACTTTAATTATAATGTATGGTTAAAAAATATATATAATATCACACTTATTTAAAAAGTGTGATTAAAAAGTAGTAGTATATATATAATCACACTTTAATTAGAAGGTGTGATTAAAAAATAATAATAATCACACTTCAATTAGAATGTGTGATTAAAAAATATATATATAATCACACTTGTTTAAAAAGTGTGATTAAAAAGTAGCAGTGTATATATAATCACACTTTAATTAAAAGGTGTGATTAAATATATATATATAATATCACTTAATTGAAAAATGACATAAAAATAAATATTATCACACTCAATCAAATTAAGTGTGATTAAATAATCTAATTTTTTATCACACTTTCAATAAAAGTGAGATCTTTTTTTTTTTTGTCAAAGTATGATTTTTAACTATTTTTGTAGTAGTCCCTAAACCGTGGAGTACATCCCTTTCTCCTCCCACTCAATACAATGTATATAAACAATATCATATACATAAGCAATCAATACATAAATTTGATGTATTATTCCAACCGTCATATTCGATGACATTCAATTGATTAGTTTTAGTTTACCTAATCATCATGCATTGTCTACAAATCAAGACTATCCTCCACCGATAGCCCAAAGCAGTTATTTCTAAACAGATAATAAATGCCTTAACAGATATATAGATATATATATAATCTCAACATTTTCAAGTGAGCGATTAATAAATCCAATTCCATAATTCTATCTCATAATGAGCTAATTTCATTATTTCCAACTCAGTTTCATATTTCTATAATAGTTGTCATTATTTACACTAATAACAAAAAAATACCAAATGACATTTTTCCCTTTTAGCTCAATATTGACCCGAAGGCTCAAATAGCTTCAATAACTTCTATACCACCATTTTAAGACCCAAATTACACATTTATAAGTCAAACCACAAATCCCTCTTTTGAAATAATACATTTTTAAACCCGAACTTTCCAAATCAAACCATCTATACAAATAATCAATGTCTATGTTAAAGCACATAAGAATGAGTAGGAATCACTGCCCTCAAATTCAGAGCCCAAGGTAGGGGATGAAGAAATCCGAAGTGCTCCAAATCAAGAAATTCTCGATCAAAAGATAGCCCTCGACAAACTCAACACTTTTTGTAAAGGCTCAAGGTAGGAGATCTCTAACTAGATCAAATCTAAGAGAGAATGTGAGGTTTTAGAGAGAGGAGCTCTCTAATGGAGGTTTTGAAAAAGTAGGAAAGAGAAAGGAAATGAAAAAGTGATCCAAAAAGTCGAATCCCGAAGTGATATACCAGTCGCCCCACTCGAGCGACGTCCCGCTCGAGCGTGGAAACCCTCGCTCGAGCGTCAGACACAGACTCACGCTTGAGCGTCAAAAGCGCTGCTCGAGCGTCGATTGCACACCTGCAGAAGTTTTGCAGACATGGTCCCCGCTCGAGCGTACGAAGACCTATAGACAAAAGTACGGGAGATGGAATTCACGCTCGAGTGTCAAAAGCCCGCTCGAGCGGAGAAACAACAACAAAGGGTCCGCTCGACGTCAAAAGCCCCGCTCGAGCGTGAAGGCCAAATTCTGGGCATCAACTTTTGGTTTCAAAACACAACCAACTGTAAACAGGCCCGCGAGGGGGACCTCGCTGCAGCTCGGACTCGAATTTGTGTTACGGTTCTTAATCTGAACCAAAGTCCAAATCCGGCAAATCGTTTTTGAGAAAACAGATTTTTAGAAAAGAAGTGCCAAACATGGACTGCTTTGCAGATACAGAGTCGCCACCTAAATATTTTATTTTTGGGAAATTTAGGAAACCCTGACTCGTTTCCCTAAGGCTACGTGTCCGTCATCACAAAGTTGCCTCGGCTCGGGACTTGGATACGATTGGGGAAGGTCACTTCGTAGCACCCCCGCTCGCCGGTAAAGACCGGCCTCTACTAACCATGATATCTATTTTTGAAAACATTGTGTGTTCTTATTCCGGTTTTTAGCCTGGATTTACTATGTGATGCGCACAGCATACAAGTTAACTGGATCGCCTGAATTGGAACAAAACATTTCATGTTTGTTCGTTTGAAAGATGGTTTGATGTGTGCTACCGCAAGTAGGCTAAGATGTGGATTTGCCACCCTCGGTGGGCTTAAGAAAACATGATTTTGCCACTATCTAGTGGGCTTAAAACAAGCATTTGATGAATTGTTCCAATCCAAATAACCCAACCTTCACCCACAGGCATTCAGGCAGTTATATCACATAAGCACATAGCCTTATGGTAAGCATGCTATTCATGGAAACACCCACACGCATGCAAGGATGCTAAAGCATAAAACTCACCGAGTACTCCAAGCCAAAACAGAAACTGATTAGAAATCATGTATGATCCTAAGTATACAAAAATGCCTAATGCAACACATGCAAAAATGCAACTATAGCAGGCTCGGCTATTCTAAACATGGCATATGAGATGCAACAGCTATCAAGTATTCAACTCGGAATTGAAATACAAATGCAGTTAGTATGATGCGCCGAGCCCGGTGCATACAAGACAGATGAATGAATGCAAACATGCTATCATACTGTATGCTAATTGAAACATGCCCTAATCTAACCATCATAAGCAGGTAAATAAAAGGGAAGAAAGACGTGGGGTTGGAAGACATACATCACACACACGCACACTTATTACAACATTGCCCTCGCACAAGGGTCCAAATAAATAGTACAGTCCAAATAATACACAGTCCAAATATGTACAAATCCCTAATTAATTTACAAATTAACTAAGAAATAATAAACTGGCATGCAAGCTAGGGACTGTCTTGACTCTTCTCCAGATGATGAATGATGCATGTCCGGGTTGCCTTGTGCAGAAATCTACTGCGATGCCCCAATTAGCCTCTGTTTGCAATTGTTTTTGGAATGCGTGCCAAGCTCTGGAAGGCTGCTGATTCTTGATTTGCTGCAACAGAGAGCAAGAAAGGGGCATGACAATGTATTTTCACATATGTATGCATACCTCGATCCTCGTGCCACCAATCACGCATCTCGATGCATGATGGCCGATGAGTCGAATTGCACAAGTCAATATGAAATGAATGCACATATGAACACAATAAGACCTAACTCTATCATGGATAATCGGAGTGTCGGTGACTGGGAATTGAGATACGTTCCGTCACTCGGAGTACGAAACGCCCCTCGTTTCCCGTGCTCGGGCTAACTCCTATCCCGAACACAATGCAATATGCATGACATGCATGAAATGCAACTAAGATACAACCTAACATGCACAATGCTATGAAATGGCATACACGATGCACGAGGTAACATGGCATACGCAATGCGCTAACATACAGCCTAGCATACACAATGCTATGGAATGAATGGCATACACAATGCATAATGGACTTACACCAACATGAGTGGACCTCAGCCACACTCACATAAGAGGCCATTAAATGAGAATGAGACACTCGAAATGCGTACACACGTGCACGCAAACCGAGGACCGACCCTAAGGCACGAAATGCCACTCTAACAAGACATGGCAAAACATGGAATATGACATACTAGCATGCAAATTTCAGAGGCAATGAGTGATGCAAAACAGCCCCGAAACATGGCAAAATGACATCCGATGCATGGAACGAGTCCCGAAACATGAAATTTGGCGCATGGAATGACCTATAGCTATGCAATGCATGCATTATTTGAACATGAAGTGTAAAGACAGAATCAATACAGCCCCAAAACAAGCATATTTAAAGTTTTAAGCAAGGCCAAACAGTGAACACAAATGGGGCTAAACTAGCATGCAAAAATGGCCCCAAAAGCAAGATAATGAAGCAAGTAAAGGCTGCTGACCCTAAACAGAGAATGGACCTTCTACAATGTTGAATAGGGGCCCAAAATATGATGTTTTACAGTTTATGACAAACCACAAAAACAAACAAAAGTATGGAAAAACTCTCATGCAAGAAATGGGCAAAAATGGAGACAAAGAAGCAAGTGATGCATGCTGGCCCCAAACAGGTGAGGGCCCTTCAACAATGTTGAAGAGGGGCCAAAACATGGCATTTTATAGTTAATTACCAGACCCAAAACAGTGTACAAGTATGCTCAAAATACTATGCAAATAAGGCCAAAAGAAGCTACAACACAAAGTATACAAAGGTGCCTCAAACAGTAAAGTCCCTTAATGAAACATGAAGAGGGGTCAAAATAAGGCCATTTACAGTTCGGACCAAAGTCCAAAAACAGAAGCACAAGAGGTTAACAAATCATGCAAAAATAAGGCCAAAAGAGAGATATCAAAGCAAGTGGCAAATGGAAACCTCAAACAGTGATGAGCCCTTCAACAATGTTGAAGAAGGGCTCAAATTAAGCCTATTACAGTTTACAACATACCTCAAAACAGATTATACACAGGCCTAAAATACTACACAAGAAATAGGCATACAAGAGGAATAATGAAGCAAGTGCAAAATGGAGGCCTCAAATAGTGAGAGGCCCTTAATAAAACATGAAATAGAGCTCAAAAAAATTCCATTTTCAGTTAGGGTCGGAGCTCAAATATGCAAGCACGAAGAGCTAAGATATGAACCAAGAAAAGGGTCAAAAAGGGGAGAAGAGGACTTACCCTTGAAGATTCGACTTCCAGCTGCTTTTGGCCCAGGTTTGGGTGCTCCTAAACTCTGAAGAACAACCCGAAGCTGCTGGAATGGAGGATGGAAGGGTGGACTATGGTTGGTGAAGAACCAAGGAGGTTTTTAAGGCTTAGAGTAGAGAGAGAGAGATTTAATGTGAGAGCTCTAAACCACAAATTTTCTAACCCCTAAAACACAGCTGGAGTGCTGGTTTTATAGGCAAAAGAGGTGGAAAGAGGGGAAAAATGGGGAAAAATGAGGGGAAATTGAAATTCAAATTTCCCCCCAAAAAGGCCAAAAAGTGAGATAAAAAGGCAAGTGATAGCTGCTGGCCTCAAACCGAAGATAGCCCTTCAAAAAGTTGTAGAGGGGCTCAAAACAAGACATTTTGTAGTTTATGACCAAGTCCGAAACAGCTCACAAGTAAGCCTAAAATACCGTGCAAAAATAGGCTTAAAAGAGAGTTAAAGAGGCAAGTGATAGGAGGAGATCTCAAACAGCAAACGGTCCTTAATCAAACATGAAAAGGAGCTCAAAATATGACTACTTCTAGTTTGGGTCGGAGCCCAAAATGCCTGTAAGTATGGCTCGGGGCCAAAACGCGCAGCCCGGGGCCCCGAAAACTGACTGTTAGGCACCGGAAGTGGTGTTCGACCACGAAGTCGGTCTCTCGGACCACAGTGTCCCTCAAAAGGGAGTAAATAAGATATATGCCAAAAACCGGTGCAAACGGAGGTTGTTAAGCGGTCCCGAACCGAGGCACACGGCCGTCGGCTCCGAAAAACCGGAAACCGGGCTCCAAACGGGAAAAATGGCCTACGACCACGAAACGTAGCCTACGGCCACTGAGAGATGATCTACGAGACCTCTTCCTCACTTCGAGAAGAGAAAACAGAGAAAACGGAGCCTGGTTCGCAAACCGAGGCAAACAGCACAAAGAGTCCGGAGTCCGGAGGCAAGGCTCGCAGCCGGGACTCTGCAACCCCAGAACGAGCACAATATGCAACATCACCAAGCGCTCAATCGGTGACGTCTGAGTCTTAAGGTCGGTCAAAAATGGGTGTCTACAGTTGCCCCTCTTTGACAGAACTCGAAAGTCATAAGAATGACGGGAGTGAATGTCAAAGCCCAGAGACGACCATTTTTGACAAGGTCGAAGACTTAGACAAAGCAGACAGGATAGACAAAGATGTGCCCGCAGGCATGCCCGCAGGCAGGGGCAAAATGCAAATGATAATGCAAGAAGCCGAACATAACTCGTGATCATGCAAATGCAGCAAGCTGTAATGAAGCACATATTCACAATAGATGCAACAGTTTTAAGCAAGAATGCAAAGCAACAACTATATTTCATGCAGAAAGGATGTAAGAAAATTATGCAATTTTCATTGCGTCTCACGCAGAGAAGGCTAAAAGTGACTACCGAGAGTACCTGGAGTCTCACACACAACATCTCTCCGCGTATCACACACAGGAGGGGAAGAAGGTAAACCTCTCAGCGTATCACACGCAAGAGAGGAAAGGTAACTTTCTCAGCGTATCACACGCAAGAGAAGAAAGGCAGATTTCTCAGCATATCACACGCATAAGAAGAAAGGTGAACCTCTCAGCATATCACCCGCAAGAGAGGAAAGGCAAATTTCTCAACGTATCACACGCAAGAGAAGAAAGGTGAACCTCTCAGCATATCACATGCAAGAGAGGAAAAGATCATCTCTCAGCGTATCACACGCAAGAGAGGAAAATGTAGATTTCTCAGCGTATCATACGCAAGAGAAGAAAGGCAGATTTCTCAGCATATCACATACAAGAGAGGAAAGGTAAATTTCTTAGCGTATCACACGCAAGAGAAGAAAGGCAGACCTCTCAGCATATCACATGCAAGAGAGGAGAAGATCGTCTCTCAGCGTATCACACGCAAGAGAGGAAAAGGTAGATTTCTCAGCGTATCACACGCAAGAGAAGAAAGGCAGACCTCTCAGCATATCACATGCAAGAGAAAAAGATCATCTCTCAGCGTATCACACGCAAGAGAGGAAAATGTAGATTTCTCAGCGTATCACACGCAAGAGAAGAAAGCAGACCTCTCAACATATCACATGCAAGAGAGGAAAGATCATCTCTCAGCGTATCACACGCAAGAGAGGAAAAGGTAGATTTCTCAGCGTATCACACGCAAGAGAAGAAAGGCAGACCTCTCAGCATATCACATGCAAGAGAGGAAAGATCAACGATGCAAGTGAAAAGGTGTATAACCATGTAGGTAGATGTGCATGACAATGCAACGGATGAGCATAATAATGCTAGATAGACGTGCATAACAATGCAACGAATGAGCATAACAATGCCAGTGGATGTGCATAACAATGCAAGTGAAAAAGGTGCATAACAATGCAGGTAGAGTGTGCATAACAATGCAAGTGAAAAAGTGCATAACAATGCGAGATAGATGTGCATAACAATGCAACGAATGAGCATAACAATGCTAGATAGATGCGCATAACAATGCAAGTAATGAGCATAACAATGCTAGATAGATGTGCATAACTAATGCAACGAATGAGCATAACAATGCTAAAGGAATGCGCGTGACAACGCCCGTTTGAAACAAAATACCGAATAAGGAAATACAAGCCTTAAGGAGACCAAATTCCAAACGCAACCTCCGATTTACCTCTCGGAGGGGTCACGATTCATTCCAAAAAGGATACACCTCGTGCAACCGACTGACGATGAGCTACACATCGAAGACATGATTTGAAAATTCCGCAGAAACATTTTGAGCTGAAAATAGTGGGTTCTTCTTGCACTTTCTTGATTGTACTTCCAAACCGCAGTTACTACCTTTCCTTCCTGGCCATGTTCACAACTTTCCCTATTCTCCAACGGGGTGACAGACTAGGTTGATTCAGTATCCAGAATCGAGGCGCATTCACATGCTATCTCAATCTATGGGTGCCATACAGATTTCAAGCCGAGGATAGACCCCTGGGTATTTAAACCAGACTTTAGTCTCGGAAATCCCGAACCTTTGCGTTCTAGGCAATAGCCGTCCGAACTCTAGTTTCCACCGTCGCAGTTGGTCTCCTAGGAACTCATTGCAAACACGGCCAAGATGCCTCTGGCAGGGAATGGTACTCAGGAGACACTTCTGATCGCCATTCTGGCTTGAAGCAGACTCGATCTTGAGCTTGAGGTAGAGGCACACTCATACTTCGGAGCATTGACAAGGCCTGACAAGTGCATACGGAATGCGATCTCGGAGCTTACTGAAGTTGGAAAAACTCAGATGCCTGACATTTTCCTCTTTTGCTTTTGCTTTGCAGTCCGGAACCATTATAGCTTCAGATAGGTCCTGGTTCTACTGTTCTCATATGACCTGGGTTGAACCCTGCGGTTTTATGAAAGAACAATTCTGTTTTGCACAAATGTGGAGAACGGCACGGCACTCAGCACAAAACGATTTTATTTTTGAAATTGAGAGATGAGTTTTCGACCAGGTATTGAGCCTACGACTGAACACAGCAAAACGACTCAACAAGAAATAAAAGGTACACAACCTAGACACATCGAGTAACACTCGAAACGACTCAAAACAAGAATCGAGATAAAACAAAAAGACACGACACTCAGACGTGCACAGGGAGCCTGTTTCACCGGGTAGTGTTTCCCACCCTTTCTCATTTGTGATTCTCACATCACTCGGCCCTCAAGCTCTGTTTTTCTGAAAAAGCCCTTTTCTCACTTTTCTCTCATCGCACATCTCTCTATTCTTCAATCTCTCATTTTTCAATCCCTCCCCTGGGTGGTTAATGGATAAACAGGAAGTTGCGGCTCTTGCCCCTAGCATGCTGCTAGATTCTCTTTCTTCCGCTCACAGCTAGTGAATTCCTCCCATAGAGGGTTGCGCTACAACTGGGTGTGTAGTAAAACTGCAGCTAACAACGTTGATGATGCTTTGCTGGGGAGTTTGGACGTGATAAGATCTGTCCAGTGATGGAGTGGAATATCTTGCCCCATTCCAGTTCGTGCTTCACTTGGCTTGATACCTCGTTGCTTGGAGGGTGAGAGAGCTTTCAGCCCTTTACTGACAGCTTCAGCTTGCCCTTTCTGGCAGTAGAGCGCCCTTCTTGGCAAGTATGGTGCCCTTTCTGGCAAATGCATTGGCTACGGGGAAAAGACAGAACACCTGACTCGACTGTGCCCCTAGTTCATCATTTTGACCATTTTTTATTTTTGAGCTTTTCTAAAGTAAATTTGACCGACATGAGAGTTAGATTAACATGTTGTTCAATTTTTGATTTGAAATCATGCAAGTCAGGCTATGAGCACTGAAAATTTCCTTTTTTGAGTCCAAGAAATGGTCCAGTTTTGGAAAAGATGAACAATTTTCGAGAAAATTAGTCAACCTCAGTAAAAATTCTCAAAAACTATTTTTGCAAACGGCCACTTGCTCAACGAGCGTGAAACCTACTCCTGAGATGCACAACCTCGGATTTAAAGGAAAACTGCCCCGCTTGAAGAGAGCTGCATGGCAACGGAAAGTTGCCCCTTGTTTGAACGGCACCGCGGCGCATTGAATGGCAACGGAAAGTTGCCCCTTGTTTGGATGGCACCGCAGCGCATTGTAGGCAGTCCTCAGAGTGATGAACAACCAAACCCTCGGATACAGTGAAGACAAAGACCAGAACCATCACATGGACATAATCGAATTTGAAGTGTTTTGCGGCTGGACTTCAGAATGAAGTTGCCTACGTATCCCAAAGATGGGAATCAAGCCTTACGTAGTTCGGGGTTAAGGTACACTTGGGTATTTAACCTCTCCTTTTTATGCTCTAACTTTTGCCAAGGCGCTTGTCGCGGGTTTTCGACCTTGCGAGCTTTGTTCTTCTTTCTTTCTTTTTCAATTCTTTTCTTCTTTTTTTTTTCTTCTCATCTTTTCTTTTTCTTTTCTTTGCATTTTTTCTTTTTTCTCTTTTTTTGTTCTTTTTTGCATTTTCTTTTTTTTTTCTCTTTTCTTGCTCTAACTTTTGCCTGGGTCGCCCTTTCGGGTTTTCGGCCCAGCGAGCCTCTCAAAGGGTAAAAGTGTAGCAAGTCCATGCCAAATGGTTTTGGATCTTGAAGCCATCCGTATCCAGAGAGTGGCTGTTGTATTTGCAGAAGATCCATCTTCGGCTCTTCGAGCACATCGGACATTTTCGCCCCTAGTTCGAGGGGTACTTCTGTTCTAGCTTCGCAAGCTTCTTCTGCTGAGGTCTGATCTTCTTGATCTGACTTTGGTGCCTCTTGTTCGAGGGCTTCAAATCTGGCCACACAGGCCTCATATCAGTTGACCGTTGAACACTTCTGAATTCAAGTTCAAGGTTTGGAAGCAAGGGGTCAGTCTCGAGGCTGAGAGCGATCCTAGCTGCACAATCTCAAGAGCGATTCCACACAGGTCTTCGCAGGACCGCGCAAAACATTTTGTTTTTGAAAATTTTTAAGAAAGCGACAAATCGCTCGCGCTGAAGATAGTGTGAAACCAGTCTGGATCAAGCCAGGGCCTTCTCAGTACTCACGCTAACAAGCATGATTTCATTCATTAAGGGCTTAGCACGCCTCTCTTTCTCTCAATTGATCAAATTTTGCAAAACCCGAGGAATTCCTTCCTCTTCGTTTTCACTGCAGTGCTCAAAAGGTTTTGAAAAACTTAGGTCATTACAATGACTTCAAGGCACAAAAAAGACACAGCTTCTAGTCAAATACTGCCATCTCATTCAAACTCTGGCACAACTGGACAGGCAGAAGCGCGAGAGTGAAAATCACTGCTGTTCATTCAAATCTGTTGGCATTACTGGCTCCCTGGCAGAAACAGACTCAAAACAAAACGAAAAGGCAACACAAAACAAAATGGTGACGCCCGAAGGTAACACCCCCCCGGAATCACTCCGACTCCTATACAACAGGACTGACTCGATACAACAAGACAGACCCAAACAAAGAGACTGACTCAAACAAAAAGACAACTCAAAACAAAACAACAAGACTGATCCAATACCCAAGTCAGAAAGCATAAAAGCTAGCATTCGCAAATGCTCAAAACAGTGCATGCCATCCACCATATCTGGAGTAAACTGAGCGCCCCGCAGGTGGTTCATCCCTGATCACATCACATTATCCCCCACAAGTTCACTGATCAAGTGCCGATAGACTTTGTAGGACCCGGTGCGGGATGACTCTGTTGTCGATCAGATCTTGTATTTCGTGGCGAAGACGAAAGCACATGTCAGTGTCATGGCCAGCTCGCTGATGGAAGGCACAGTAGTCGGCTGGGTTGTGTGAGAGAGGAGGTTCTTTGGTAGTGGCTGCGGCTCCAGGGGCTTCAGATGCCCTTTCTTGATCAAAACCCCCAGAGCTTTGGATAGGGGCATGTATAGTGGAGTAAACACCCTTTGGCTCTGAGGTGGGTTTTTGGCTATTTACAAGCTAGCTCCGGACGTACCGGTGAATGAGGTGGCTGTTTTTTGTGTGGTGGTGGTAACCATGCCCACGTCTGAAGCTCTGGCATTTTCAGCACTACTTACGCCTGCATTTGCGTTACGGTTGAAGGTCCTCCTGGGTTGCTCCCTGTCACTGTCAATCAAGCCCTGTTTCATAGCATCCTCAATTTGTACCCCCATCTCATGCAAATCTGAAAAGGTAGGGAAGGGGAGCACGATCATCTTTTGCATCAGCTTGGCTGGAGGTTGCGCACATCCTCCGATCTGATCCTTATTAGTGGCCTTAAGTCATCATTGAGGCCTTGCCCTCCACGCATCACAAAATCGAGAAACTCTCCTTAGGCTCTGCCTCGTTGTCTCAAGATCACGGGTTGTGAATCTCATTGAGTGTTATATAGTGTGCGCGACGAAGGCCTCGGCCATCTCCTCCCAGCTTCGTTTCACTGAATCCTCCAATTTGGCGTACCAGATGGCCGCAATACCCGACAGGGTCCTGCCAAAAAGGGAGAGCTTCTGTAATCTTGTCAAGCCCATCGGGCGCAAAACATCTGAAAACAAACTCAGGTGGACCATGGGATCTCCTGACCCGTCAAAACGGTCGATGTGAGGCATCTTGAACCTGTCCGGCAGTGTCACAGCTGCGTCGGTGTACCCGTCCTCAATGTCCGGGATGGACTTTACCCCCTGGGATTTCTTGAACAACTTTTCAAGCTTGCTCAACTTCAACGCTGTAGGTCGACCTCGAACGAAGGGAGAGTCCGGTAGATTGGTAGGTGCTTTAGACAGCTGGGGTAAGATTGGGGCGAGCCGACCCTGTTGGAATGTCCGTATCTGCCTGGACATTTGGTGTCTCTCCGGTGTTGGAGCTCCTGGTGAGAGGAGCTTGATGCGAAGCAGATGCTCCATTCTGCTGTTGCAATCTGGTGATTCTCTGCCTGTTGGCCATGACCGCAGCCTGCTGTTTGGCAAATTCAGCTTGGCGGATAGCATCTTGCTGCATGAGTTTCATACTTTCTTGCATCTGGCGCATCATTGCCTCCACCCCTGACGTGTTCTGCTGATCCATTTGATTGACTGGTATCTATCCCTGCAGTAGAAACTGAGACCTCAGACTGACTGTCGGGTAAGCAACCTGTCCTAGTTTGGAATGGTCACTATGAATTCCGAATATGCACTAGGTCGAATGGTCAAAAAGGGTGCCCCGGTAAAACCGGGGTTTGTGTTCCCATACTGGCAGAGCCCGTAACCAATCAGCCTTATGGTCATGCCTTGACAAGACAAGCCTCCGGCAAACCGTTCAGGAATAGCAGATGGCCAACACGGTGTCCTAGGCGCACCAATGCAAATGCAATGCAAAGAAACACACAAGTGTAGTCAAAACAATATCATGAGTTCGAGTCAAGTTCTCTAAATTCCCAGCAGAGTCGCCAGAAACTGTAACAGGCCCGCGGGGGACCTCGCTACAGCTCGGACTCGAATTTGTGTTACGGTTCTTAATCTTGAATCAAAGAGTCCAAATCTGGCAAATCGTTTTTGAGAAAACAAATTTTAGAAAAGAAGTGCCAAACATGGACTGCTTTCAGATACAGAGTCGCCACCTAAAATATTTATTTTTGGGAAATTTAGGAAACCCTGACTCGTTTGCCTAAGGCCACGTGTCCGTCATCACCCAAAGTTGCCTCGGCTCGAACTTGGGTACGATTGGGGAAGGTCACTTCGTGAGCACCCGCTCGCCGGTCAAAGACCGGCCTCTACTAACCATGATATCTATTTTTGAAACATTGTGTGTTCTTATTCCGGTTTTTAGCCTAGATTTACTATGTGATCGCCAGCATACAAGTAAGACTGGATCGCTGTTGGAACAAAACATTTCATGTTTGTTTGTTTGAAGATGGTTTGATGGTGCTACCCGCAAGTAGGCTAAGACGTGATTTGCCACCCTCGGGTGGGCTTAAGAAAACATGATTTTGCCACTATCTATGGGCTTAAAACAAGCATTTGATGAATTGTTCCAATCCAAATAACCCAACCCTCACCCATAGGCATTCAAGCAGTTATATCACATATGCACATAGCCTCATGGTAAGCATGCTATTTATGGCAACACTCATACGCATGCAAGGATGTTAAAGCATAAAACTCACTGAGTACTCCAAGCCAAAACAGAAACTGATTAGAAATCATGTATGATCCTAAGTATACAGAAATGCCTAATGCACACACATGCAAAAAATGCAACTATAGCAGGCTCGTATTCTAAACATGGCATATGAGATGCAACAGCTATCAAGTATTCAACTCGGATTGAAATACAAATGCAGTTAGTATGATGCGCCGAGCCTGGTGCATTGCAAGACAGATGATGAATGCAAATGCTATCATACTGTATGCTAATTGAAACATGCCCTAATCTAACCATCATAAGCAGGTAATAAAAGGGAAGAAAGACGTGGGGTTGGAAGACATACATCAACACACACACACTTATTACAACATTGCCCTCGCACAGAGGGTCCAAATAAATATACAGTCCAAATAATACAGTCCAAATATGTACAAATCCCTAATTAATTTACAAATTAACTAAGAAAATAATAAACGGCATGCAAGCCAGGGACTGTCTTGACTCTTCTCCAGATGATGAATGATGCATGTCTGGGTTTGCCTTGTGCAGAAATCCACTGCGATGCCCCAATTAGCCTCTGTTTGCAATTGTTTTTGGAATGCGTGCCAAGCTCGGAAGGCTGATTCTTGATTTGCTGCAACAGAGAGCAAGAAAGAGGCATGGCAATGTATTTTCACATATGTACGCATACCTCGATCCTCGTGCCACCAATCACGCATCTCGATGCATTATGGCCGATGAGTCGAATTGCACAAGTCAATATGAAATGAATGCACATATGAACACAATAAGACCTAACTCCATCATGGATAATCCGGATGTCGGTGACTGGGGAATTGAGACACGTTCCGTCACTCGGAGTACGAACGCCCCTCGTTTCCCGTGCTCGGAGCTCTCCTATCCCGAACACAATGCAATATGCATGAGATGCATGAAATGCAACTAAGATACAACCTAACATGCACAATGCTATGAAATGGCATACACGATGCACGAGGTAACATGGCATACGTAATGCACTAACATACAGCCTAGCATACACAATGCTATGGAATGAAATGGCATACACAATGCATAATGGACTTACACCAACATGAGTGGACCTCAGCCACACTCACATAAGAGGCCATTAGATGAGAATGAGACACTCGAAATGCGTGCACACGTGCACGTAAACTGAGGACCGAACCCTAAGGCACGAAATGCCACTCTAAAAGGACATGGCAAAATATGGAATATGACATACTAGCATGCAAATTTCAGAGGCAATGAGTGATGCAAAACAGCCCCGAAACATGGCAAAATGACACCCGATGCATGGAACGAGTCCCGAAACATGAAATTTGGCGCAAACAGGTGAGGGCCCTTCAACAATGTTGAAGAGGGGCCCAAAACATGGCATTTTATAGTTAAGTACCAGACCCAAAACAGTGTACAAGTATGCTCAAAATACTATGCAAGATAAGGCCAAAAAGAGAGCTACAACACAAAGTATACAAAGGGTGCCTCAAATAGTAAAAGACCCTTAATGAAACATGAAGAGGGAGTCAAAATAAGGCCATTTACAGTTCGGATCAAAGTCCAAAAACAGAAGCACAAGAGGTTAACAAATCATGCAAAAATAAGGCCAAAAGAGGGATATCAAAGCAAGTGGCAAATGGAAACCTCAAACAGTGATCAGCCTTCAACAATGTTGAAGAAGGGCTCAAAATAAGCCTATTTACAGTTTACAACATGCCTCAAAACAGATTATACACAGGCCTAAAATACTACACAAGAAATAGGCATACAAGAGGGATAATGAAGCAAGTGCAAAATGGAGGACTCAAACAGTGAGAGGCCCTTAATGAAACATGAAATAGAGCTCAAAAAAATGCCATTTTTAGTTAGGGTCGGAGCTCGAATATGCAAGCACGAAGAGCTAAGATATGAACCAAGAAAAGGGTCAAAAAGGGGAGAAGATGACTTACCCTTGAAGATTCGACTTCCAGCTGCTTTTGGCCCAGGTTTGGGTGCTCCTAAGCTCTGAAGAACAACCCGAAGCTGCTGGAATGGAGGATGGAAGGGTGGGACTATGGGTTGGTGAAGAACCAAGGAGGTTTTTAAGGCTTAGAGTAGAGAGAGAGAGAGATTTAATGTGAGAGCTTTAAACCAAAATTTTCTAACCCCTAAAACACAGCTGGGAGTGCTGGTTTTATAGGCAAAAGAGGTGGAAAAGAAGGGGAAAAATGGGGGGGAAATTGAAATTCAAATTTCCCCCCAAAAAGGCCAAAAAGTGAGATAAAAAGGCAAGTGGTAGCTGCTGGCCTCAAATCGAAGAGAGCCCTTCAAAAAAGTTGTAGAGGGGCTCAAAACAAGACATTTTGTAGTTTATGACCAAGTCCGAAACAGCTCACAAGTAAGCCTAAAATACCGTGCAAAAATAGGCCTAAAAGAGAGTTAAAGAGGCAAGTGATAGGAGGAGATCTCAAACAGAAAAAGGTCCTTAATCAAACATGAAAAGGAGCTCAAAATATGACTTTCTAGTTTGGGTTGGAGCCCAAAAATGCCTGCAAGTATGGCTCGGGGGCCAAAACGCGCAGCCCGGGGCCCCGAAAACTGACTGTTAGGCACCGGAAGTGGTGTTCGACCATGAAGTCGGTCTTTCGGACCACAGTGTCCCTCAAAAGGGAGTAAATAAGATATGTGCCAAAAACCGGAGCAAATGGAGGCTGTTAAGCGGTCCCGAACCGAGGCACACGGTCGTCGACTCCGAAAAACCGGAAACCGGGCTCCAAACGGGAAAAATGGCCTACGACCACGAAACGTAGCCTACGGCCACTGAGAGATGATCTACGAGACCTCTCCCTCCCTTTGGGAAGAGAAAACAGAGAAAACGGAGCCTGATTTGCAAACCGAGGCAAAGCACAAAAGAGTCCGGAGGTCCGGAGGCAAGGCTCGCAGCCGGGACTCCACAACCCCAGAACGAGCACAATATGCAACATCACCAAGCGCTCAATCGGTGACGTCTGAGTCTTAAGATCGGTCAAAAATGGGGTGTCTACACCAACCTGTTTCAAACCTGCCCAACACAACTCAAGACTCAAATACAAAGAGTAAAGGATGGAAATGAGAATGAGACAACAACACAACCACAAAACCTAGTCCGGAATACAATATACAAAGGAAGGGAAAATCGGGATCGCTATAACCTTCCCCCCTTAAAGAATTTCGTCCTCGAAATTAAGTACAAGTTTTCAAAAACAAGTTTTTCTCAATTCTCAACAATATTACAAATCAATATTTAACAATCTGACCCATTACTGGTCATCCCATCTCTTTTCAAAAGGCATTTCTCAATATATATTCAATATGCGTTATTAGCATGCTTTCCCTTGAAATTTATCAATTTCAACACATTTTTCACAATTCCATATCATATTCAATGTTCATGATATATTTCCATTTCTACAATACATTCAACATATGCAATGTTACATTAAACTTCCATTTTAAGGCAAGTTTCAAAATACTTCCATTATTCAAAACATATACGATGTTTTACCACTTAAGACATATTCGATGCTCTTAAAGTTCATCAATATTACAAAATCCCAATACATGGTTAAACATTTACAAACAAGTCTGGATATTTCTCACGGACATCCACCTCACGTTCCCAAGTGGCTTCTTCCACTCCGTGATGTTTCCACAAAACTTTTACCAAAGGAATGGTCTTGCCTCACAAGACTTGATCCCACCTATCCAAGACCCGTACCGGTCTCTTCTCGTACGAGATATCCTCATCAACCTCCAAATCGGTCCAATCCAATACATGGGACGGATCCGGCTCATACTTCCGAAGCATACTAACATGAAACACGTCATGCACTCTGGATAACTGCGGCGGCAAGGCCAAACGATAGGCAACCTCGCCAATCCTCTCAAGGATCTCAAAAGGGCCGATAAACCGAGGGGACAACTTCCCACTCTTTCCAAACCTCATCAAACCCCGCCTACGTGATATTTTCAGAAATACATGATCACTCGTCTCAAATGCCAAGGGCCTTCTCCTACGGTCGGCATAACTCTTTTGGCGACTCTGGGCTGTAACAAGCCTCCTACGGATAAGCTCAACCTTCTCCGTCGTCTCCCTCACCAACTTCGGGCCCAACAAAGGTGCATCACCCACCTCGGTCCAACAAACTGGAGACCTACAAGGTCGGCCATATAAGGCCTCAAACGGTGCCATACCGATACTCGACTGAAAACTGTTGTTGTAGGCAAACTCCACCAAGGGCAAGTACCTCTCCCACGTCCCACTAAAGTCAAGGACACAATCTCGAAACATATCCTCAAGGATCTGAATAGTACGCTCGGACTGCCCGTCAGTCTGAGGATGATAAGCCGTGCTAAAGGTCAATCTAGTACCCAAGACACTCTGCAAACTCTGCCACAACCTAGCAGTAAAACGTGGATCTCTATCTGAGACGATCGACACTGGGACCCCATGCAACTTCACTATGTCCCGAATATACAAGTCAGCAAGATGATCTACCGAATCTCTCACGCGCATAGGGATAAAGTGCGCCGACTTAGTCAACCGGTCTGCAACCACCCAAATAACATCACTACCCCGCTGAGTCCTCGGAAGACCTACAACGAAGTCCATAGTGACATGCTCCCACTTCCACTCGGCAATAGGCAAGGGTTGCAACAAACCCGCTAGCCTCTGATGCTCAGCCTTCATTTGCTGACAAGTAAGGCACTTCGATATGAAAACTGCCACATCTCTCTTCATACCCCGCCACCAAAACTGGCGACCCAAATCACGATACATCTTGGTGCCTCCCGGATGCACCGCAAGGCGTGAATGGTGAAACTCTCGGAGTACCTCCTCTCGGCAAGACTCCGGTATAAACAAGCGGTCTCGGTATCTCACACTCAGGTCGGGATACACAGACAAACCCTTCTCAGCCTTCCCACTGGAGATCTTCTCTCGAAGGGATTCTACCTCAAGGTCACCTCTCTGTGCCTCTAACACTCGATTCACAAGTGTAGGCTGCAACAACAGAAAACAAGGCCGCAGCCTCTACGGATTCGCCCAGAAGCAAATCAAACTCGCAAAGTGCACCCAACATCTCCCACTCCCGGATGGCTATACAAGCTACATCACTAATGGATTTCCTACTAAGGGCATCGGCCACAACATTGGCCTTTCCCGGGTGATAGTGCAACTCGAAGTCGTAATCCTCAATGAA